>WNWU01000029.1:807565-839728 GCA_012654045.1 Ptyas mucosa | reverse complement strand
GGGGGAGGAGGAGGAGGAGGAGGAGGAGGAGGAGGAAAAGGGAACAGAGCTGGAATGGAGCGGTTTTGCATTAAAAAAACAACAACTGTGTGCCTGAATTTTAAAGGCAGGATTGTTTGCTTCCGCCAGGCTGCTGCTGGGCCCAGAACATTTTATTTGGGAGTAAGTTAAATGGATTTGGGAGTTCGTGGCAGGAAAGGCTCAGAAAAGCTGCTTCCAAGTAAGAGGTTCACAACAATATAGATTTTTACAAAAAAAAAAAAAAAAAATCCAAAAAAACCCCACCACCCACCTGATAGGCAGCATTTTCCCCTCCTGGAGACAATTTCCACCTTACGCAAAATAGAAGTACACGGCGGGGAAACGCTATCCATTTCTGCAAATTAGGCAGGGTGATAGTACTTCCCCCCCCCCCCACCCAAAAAAAGTCCCAATTGGAAGCATCCCTTCATTTAAAGTAGCTTTACCTCATTTTTTTTCTTTAAAAAATCTACGCCTCTTCAACATGCACCTCATCTACAATCTTACCTGTGTAGGAAGTTAGCACCCACCCCTTTCCTAGAAGAATGAAATATTTTGGGAAATATTAAAAAGACAGAATATTATGTTTCCCTGGATGAGAAATGGAGAAGCATGTTTTAAAGACAAAGTAGCTCCCACCTTCCTGCCCCACCCCCCACCCCCTTTGACAATGGGCCAGAGGCAGAAACTCAATCTTTGTCAATGGACCATAATCTGCAAGACAATGGGTCCCATCTAAGACAGAAACTCACCACATGGCACCTGGGAAGATTACATCAGCCAGCAGGGCTAGCTAAGACCCCCCCACCCCCTGGGAGTCTGACAACCAATCAGGATACTCCTTCTGGGTCCCAGGAAGTTCAAAGCCAGAGAGAGCATAAAACCCTGAGACTGACTGTATCTGCCCTTCTTTTCTGTTCAGGAACTCAAACCATGTAATCCTGTCCACCATTAAACCATCTTTCCAAACAGTCTCCATGTTTCCAGTGTCTTTTTCCCCACTTGGAGCTGAACCCAGAAGGATATTTCTTCCTACACTTGTATGGAACTTTTTAAGGTTTTTTTTTTTAAAGCCCATTCTTCTTCAACCAATCTTTATTTTTTATTTATTTATTTGTCAAGCATATATAAGATAAAAGATAAAAGTACACACATAATTTAAATACATGAAATGGATACGAATAAATGGGGACAGTAGGGCAGGGACGGTAGGCATGCTGGTGCCCTTATCCACGCCCCTTACAGACCTCTTAGGAATGGGGTGAGGTTCACAGTAGAGAGTCTAAGGTTAAAGTTTTGGGGGTTCGGGGAAGAAACCACAGAGTCTGGTAGTGCATTCCAGGCATTGACCACTCTGTTGCTGAACTCATATTTTCTGCAATCGAGTTTGGAGCGGTTTACCTTGAGTTTGTATCTATTATTTGCTCGTGTATTGTTGTGGTTAAAGCTGAAGTAGTCATTGACAGGAAGGACATTGTGGCAGATAATTTTATGTACTACGCTTAGGTCAGACCGAAGGCGGCATAGTTCTAAGTTGTCTAAGCCCAAAATTTGAAATCTGGTGGCATAAGGTATTTTATTGCGGGTAATGGAATGGAGGACTCTTCGTGTGAAATATCTCTGGACTCTCTCAATTGTATTCATGTCCGATATGCAGTGCGGGTTCCAGACAGATGAGCTGTATTTTCTCATCTCCATGGCTAAGGTTTCTTCCTTTCTTTGTCCTGGTTCATGTCATGGAAGGGAAGGGTGTAGCAAGAGGCTGCTTGGCTGATAGATGTTCAACTTTCTCTCCTGCCATGGAAATGGAAGGAAAAATCAAATGAGATATCAGGGCAACTGAAAGAGAGAGGGAGGGAGGGAGAGGGAAAGAGAGACAGAGGGAGAGGAGGAAGGAGAGAGAGGGAGGGAGGGAAGAGAGAGAGGGGGAGGGGAGGGGGAGAGAGAGGATGGTGAGGGGAAGAGAGGGAGGGAGAGGGGGAAGGATGAGAGAGAGGGAGAGGGGGAGGGAGAGGGAAAGAGAGAAAGAGGGAGGAGAGAGGGGAAGGGGAAAAAGGGAGGGGAAGGAGAGGGAGATGGAGGGAAAGAGAAGGAAGGAGGGAGGGAAGAGGAGGAGGAGGAGGAGGAGGAGGAGAAGAATTAGGGAGAGGAAGAGGGACAGAGAGATTGATAGACCTCTGCAGTTTGTCTTCAGTCATCCTTGCGCTTCCTTTTGAGCAATTCTCTTGCAGAAGGTTTTCTCATCCTCCCCTTTTGTGCTCGCTGAATAGGCCTGCGTTGTGCCTAGTCTACAGGGTACAATTGTATAAGTATACTTAGGTAGTCCTTGACTTACGACCACGGTTGGGAGTGGAACTTTTTGTCCCCAAGCAATGCGATAGTTGAGTCACACGCCCAATTTTACAACATTTGATGTGATGCAGGTGAGTGAACCCTGCGCCCAAATTAGGACCTGTGTGGGGTGGAGGTCTTTTCATTCCGTCTATGTCAACTTATCCTTTGCCACCCAAAAGGTCACCAGGAAGTGGATAGATTTCTTTTGCCAAAAGTCCAAACTGCTTGGAATTAGGTCAAGAGCTGCTGCTGGCTGTTGTTGGAAGAAATATTCATCTGGGTTCAGTTCCAAATGGGGAGAAAGACACTGGAAACATGGAGACTGCTTGAAAAGATAGTTTAATGGTGGACAGGACCATGTGGTTTTGAGGTCCTGGGCAAAAAAGCACATGGGAGGGAGGGAGAGAGAGAGAGAGAGAGAGAGAGAGAGGGAGAGAGAGGGGGGGGAGGGAGGGGGTAGATTTATATCCTCTATTGGGCTCTTGTATTCTGATTGGTTGTCAGACTCCCATGGGGCCTTGCAGGGGTAACTTTGTAGATTGTCTTTCGAGTCCTGGGCTTGGTTGAGCCTTGCTGGGTGATGCAATCTCCCCAGGTGCTATGTGATGAGGGGTAGAGGGCTAAATCCTATCTTTGTTGGATTTTGGGTGAGGGCATTTGCTTATGAATAGACCTAGCTATCTCTTTATCTCTTAAGTGCTGACATCTGATGTGGGCTATTGAGGAGGGTGGGGGCTGTTGAGAGTGAGTCTGCTTCCTGCCTAAAAAACATGTTTCTCCATTTCTCATCCAGGGAAATATAATATTCTGCCTTTTTAATATTTCCTAGAATATTTCATTCTTCTAGGAGATGGGTGGGTACTAACTCCCTACACCGTGAGGCCATGTTTGAACATCCACACCAAGCTAGGGGGCAGATGACCCTTTCTAGATTTGATCTTTGGCCACATTAGGGGAATAGACCAGGGGGGCACACACAAGCAGTAGCCTGAGCCTAGGTTGCTCCCTGAGCCCCGCGTGGGGTCCTTCGGAGCTTCTTCAAAACTTGTCATCAAATTAAAATCTTTAAACACGACTGAGAGAAGATGAAATGATTAAATATCTAGGTAGCAATCATATTAACTGTAAGCAATTAATACAGTTAATACAGTAATGCATATTAACTATCTTTAATTACAGTCCCATTTAAATTGAGTGCAATTTAATATTCATCTTAGCCCCTTGAACTTTGGGGAAAAGTTGACATGTTTCAGCTTTCTTTTTTTTAAAAAAAATAAGGGTCTGCAGGAAGGATCCTCACTGATTCAATATAAACGAGGGTTGGAAATTCATTAGTTCTCAAGATTCTGTATTTACCCCAGACATTAAAACAGACCTGAGATTTCTGTCATTCTTGCTGCCTTGGTCTTGCCCAACTGCGTGGGACTTACCACCTTGCAAGTATATTTTATACATAATCTATCAAGAGTACATGGGATGCGGTGGCTCAGTGGCTAAGATGCTGAGCTTGTCGATCGAAAGGTCGGCAGTTCAGCAGTTCGAATCCCTAGTGCCGCGTAACGGGGTGAGCTCCCGTGACTTGTCCCAGCTTCTGCCAACCTAGCAGTTCGAAAGCAGGTAAAAGATGCAAGTAGAAAAATAGGGACCACCTTTGGTGGGAAAGTAACAGTGTTCCGTGCGCCTTTGGCATTTAATCATGCCGGCCACATGACCACGGAGACGTCTTTGGACAGCGCTGGCTCTTTGGCTTTGAAATAGAGCACCGCCCCCTAGAGTCGGGAATGACTAGCACATATGTGGGAGGGGAACCTTTACCTTTTTATCAGGAGTATAGTACAGTACTACAGTATGGTAAAGTGTTAGAACATGAAGATGTAGCTGATGATGACAACATTTAAGTCCCCAGAGCTACCCTGTTTCCCCCAAAATAAGACATCCCCTGATAATAAGCCCAATCGGGCTTTTGAGCACATGGCAATAAGGCCAAGCACTTATTTCAGGGTTCAAGCAAATATAAGACAGGTCTTATTTTCAGGGAAACACAGTAGTCTTCCACTTACAACCAGTTGCTCAGCAACCATTCAGAGTTATGGTGGATCCCCAAAAGGTTCTTACGATCTTGTTTCAAAATTCCAATGTTGCCCCTCCTATAGTCCTGGGATTTTGGATACTCGGCAACCTACCCACAATTGTGGCTGTTTGCGGTGCCCTGTGGTCAATGTGATTGGATTTACGATGGTTTTGCAGGAAACTGGCGTCTACTTCCGATTTCCGGCCAAAAACAGCCCATAGCAAACAATGGGTTTGCTTAATGGGGACAGTGTTTGCTGAATGATTGTGGACTTCATATTACGACCCCAGTGTTCACTTAATGACTGCCATGAAGGATGTTGTAAAGTCATCTCTGATTTATGATATTCCTGCTTTATGATCGTTAGGTCTTATAATGTAATTTCCAGTCTCAATAACGGCTGTGGTGGCACAGTGGTTAGAATGCAGTACTGCAGGCTTCTTCTGCTGGCTGCCGGCTGCCTGCAATTTGGCAGTTCGAATCTCACCAGGCTCAAGGTTGGACTCGGCCTCCCATCCTTCCGAGGTAGGTAAAATGAGAACCCAGATTGTTGGGGGCAATAGGCTGATTCTCTAAATCACTTAGAGAGCACTGTAAAGCATTGTGAAGCGGTATATAATTTGATTGATTGATTGATTGATTGATTGGATTTATATGCCACCCTTCTCCGGAGACTCAGGGCGGCTTACAATGCATTAAGCAATAGCCTTCATACTTTTGTATATACCTGCTTAGTAAGGCTTTCGCCCCCCCCCCAAAGCGGTGTTCTTTATTATACAAAGTCAGCTTATTGCCCCCACAATCCAGGTCCTCATTTTACCTACCTCGGAAGGATGGAAGGCTGAGTCCACCTTGAGCCTGGTGACATTTGAACTCGCAGTAATTGCAGGCAGCTGGCAGCTAAATGCTATTTAACAGCATTTTAGTCCGCTGCTCCACCAAGGCTCCTTATTATTAATTAATTATTAAGTGCTATTGCTAAGCGCTATTGCTATTACCTGTATTCCTTAACTTTTCAAACTCCATAAAAAAACCCCAGAAAATCAAAACAAAACGCATCCCTGCAGCATTTCCCACCCATCCTAATCCCAGTTGGCCCTTCCTGGATGCCTTGTCTAACCTAAGTGGGCCTCTCCTATCATGTTGCTTGGAAACTAAGGGCTAGCAAGGTCTTCAGGAAACAACTTTTCTTTGTTCTTGAATGCTGCAGGCTACTTCCTTTAAGAGCCTGGAATTCCCCCTTTTCTGACTGTGGAATGCGACACCCACCAGAACTGAAGACAAACACCCAGGTGCCCTTCAGGTTTTGACACCTAGAAGTTGACGGAAGACAGGGTGGTGCAGGACGACGAGATACAGCTGGCAGGAAATCCTGCTGATGGATTTGCTTTGTTGAGCAATATTACAAAGGCCCTAGAATTCTCAACCTTCTCTTATCCAAAGAAAATTAAACCTTGCGGTGGGTATGCCTGGATTAACGGAGAGCACATGAACCTGCCTAGATTCATATACAGCTAATCCTCGATTTACAACAGCTCCTTTAGCGACTGTTCAAAAGAGTGGTGCGGTGGCCTAAAGGTGGCGCTCTCGTCTCACAATCAGGAGGCTATGAGTTTGATCCTAGGTAGAAGCTGATATTTCTCTCTTTGGGCACAATGAGAATATATCTGCTGAACAAAACTCCACATTGGCGACAGGAAGGGCATGCGGCCAGTAAACACTCAGCTTCATTCAGTTGCCCAGACTCCACCCGGCAAGGGATTATGGGTTGGTTAGAAGAAGATGATGATTTAGCGACCGTTCAAAGTTACAACAGCACTGAGCAATGTGACTTATGACTCTTTTTCACAGTTACGACCTTTGCAGCATCCCCATGATCATGTGATCAGAATGCAGATGTTTGGCAACTGGCTCATACTTATGACCGTTGCTGTGTCCCAAGGACACGTGTGTTCACACGTGTGAGCAGCTTTCTGACAGGCAAAGTCAATGGGGAAGCCAGATTCACTTAACACAACTGGGTTAATAATTTAGCAACTGCAGTGATTCAGTTAACAACTGTGTCAAGGAAGATCGTAAAATGGGGCAAAGCTCACTTAACAAATGTTTCACTTAACAACAGAAATTTTGGGCTCAATTGTGGGCGTAACTTGAAGACTACCTGTTATAAAATTGACCAAAATTGAGCCCAAAATTTATGTTGTTGTGAGACATTTGTTAAGTGCGTTTTGCTCCACATTTCTTGTCACAGTTGTTAAGTGAATCACTGCAGGTGATAAGTTAGTAACCCAGTTGTTAAGTGAATCTGGCTTCCCCATTGACTTTGCTTGTCAGAAGGTGCAAAAGGTGATCACATAAGCTTGGGACACAGCAACTGTCATAAGTATGAACCAATTGCCAAGCATCTGAATCACATGATCCTGGGGATGCTACAAAGTATATTAACCATGAAAAATAACTCACGTTTTTCTGTGCCATTGAAACTTTGAATGGTCACTAAATGAACTGTTATAAGTCAAGGACCACCTGTATCCTGGGCCATACGTGGTTGGTTTGATTTAGCAGAGAGGTCTTAGCAGAGCAGTCTTGGGCAGGTGGGTTAAAGGTGAAATCCAGCAGGTTCTGGAGAACCGGTAGCGGAAATTTTGAGCAGTTCGGAGAATCAGTAGGGGAAATTTTGAGTAGTTCGGTGAACCGGCAAATATCATCTCTGGCTGGCCCCAGAGTCAGGAGGGAATGGAGATTTTGCAATATCCTTCCTCCAGGAGTGGGGTGGGAATGGAGATTTTGCAGTATACTTCCCCTACCACGCTTACCAAGCGACACTATGCCCACCAAGCTACGCCTACAGAACCAGTAGCAAAAAAAATTGGATTTCACCACTGGTTAAAGCGATCCAAGATGGTGCTAGTATTTCAAATGGTTCTTGCTTAACATATTGTGCCAAATGAGTTGTACTTTCGGCTTAAGGAGTTGTGTGAACCAGTGGTGGGTTCCAACCGGTGTTACCACCGGTTCTCTTCGCACACACATTTTGCGTGCGATCGCCGCCGAACTTGCACTCCGCTCAAGCGCATTAGATTTCTGCCCAGCTGAGGTGCAGCTATCCACTTTGCCACGCCTATCAGCTGGGCTAAAAAAACGACAAATAAAGGTAGGTATAATGCGGGGGCGGGTGGGAGGGCCCAGCTCAGAGTCATAGAGAACCAGTTCGCTGACGTCACATCATCACTACTACCGGCTCGCCCGAACCAGCCCGAACCAGGAGCAACCCACCATTGATGTGAACTCAGCCAACACCTGGCTTGTTCAGGAACTTTCTTCTACAAAAGGTGCCCCACTTTCTCTTCTACCACGATGGGCTTTTTGTGGCAAGGTGGAAATACCCTCCTTGTATCGCTCAGGGGGGTTGAGAAAGCCCAATAATTGCTCCGATTCGGCAAAATTCCCAGGAACTGAGATTTCTTCTTTGCTGTCTTCCGCCTTCTTTCAGCGATAGCCAATAATAATATAATTCCTTTAATCCTTCCCCTTAGGAGCTGACATCGGCGCAGAGATAGGAAGCATTAAGGAGCTTTGGTTTCCCTTAGGAATCCTAGCAGTTTAGGCACCAGTGAGAAATAAATATGTAAGTTTCCTTTGGGCCTTTTCTCTCCTTTGCAGTTCACTTTCGTAGCTCCCCGGATACAAGGTCCCTTTGAACCATTCTACTGCCTATAGCTTTGCTAGCCTGTGCAAAGGGACATGCTTCAGAGTTGTTCCAACTGCCCCCCCCCCAATCCGACCCACTCACCGTTTGAATCCCCGGTGAGGGTCCCTTAGAGCGGTGGCACAACTGGGCTCTGGGTGGCGACATTCATGTCACTTCTGCCTCCCAGATGTCGCCCACTCTTCCTTCCTTGTTCATTGGCAACAGGAACGCCGGAGGATATTTTCCAAGCGAATAGTTTCTTGCAGCAAAACAACGGCGGCACAAAGTCCTGGAGAGCCTTCAGGTTTTGTAAGTTAAAGTCACGCACGTTTAATTGTCACACGTCAACTCTGGAGGGCGCGCGGAGGCCCCCGTATCTTCTGAAGGTTTTCAAAAGGGCTGCGTTTGCACAAGATGCTCCGTTACAACTAACAACGGATGCGTTCAAATCACAGGCTACGCTAAATGAAGCTTACCGTTTAGGGGTCCTTGGTGCTCTCTGAGCTTGGTTGTTTTCTTGAAGATGGTTCATTACCCAAACTAGGTAACAGAATAATAGAAGGACCTTGGAGGTCTTCTAGTGACTAGTCTAGTGTTGGCGAATCTTTTCGGCACCGAGTGCCGAAATGGGAGTGTGTGTGCGTGCGTGAAAGAAACCGGAACAACAGTCGCCCAGGAAGATGAGCTTCCAGTTCCCAGTGCATGCGCACCGGCTACCCGGTCTTCCGGTTTCTGGCTTGCATGCGCCCGCGAAGACCAGCTGGCGTACGCACGCGTTGGAAACTGGAAGATCATCTTCCTGGCGCGCACATGAGCACCAGACAGCTGCTCTGTCGGTTTCCTGCACTCCCGATGCATGAAGAGAAGCTGGCCGGTGTGCCAGAACCCAGAAGAGCAACGGACAATGTCTCGCGTGCCCAGAGAGATGGCTCTGCATGCCACTTCTGGCACGCGTGCCATAGATTCGCCATCACGGGACTAGTCCAACCCCCTGCTCGAGCCGGAAACCCTATACCTATACCAAAACCTATACCAGGTAACATCAGCA
The DNA here is from genome assembly GCA_012654045.1 of Ptyas mucosa. Classification (NCBI taxonomy): domain Eukaryota; kingdom Metazoa; phylum Chordata; class Lepidosauria; order Squamata; family Colubridae; genus Ptyas; species Ptyas mucosa. Next base: position 830,563 of record WNWU01000029.1, on the reverse strand, counting down.
GTGCTAATAAGGTATGAGGTATGCTCTCAATTTATATTCTTGTGCTGTCAATATTGATGGGATGGGATGATCTTAAGAGATTCTTTGGTTGGGCTGTTTACTGTTTACTGCTCGCTTTACTGACAGCATCATGGTTTAATATGGCGGCAATGTTTTCACAACATGATAAAGCTATGACTTCACTTTTGGCTTACCAGTGGTCAGAATAGGTGTGGGGAAATCAGGTTCCAGACTTTTTATCAGCCAAGCAAACTCCTTAGGTGACTGGGAGCCAGTTCCTCCTTCTCGGCCCAATCAACCTCATGGGATCGTTGTTGTACAGACAAATAGGAGAAGAGGGAGCCTTACATAGGCTGCCTTGAGCTCCTGTGAAAAGAAAAGCAGGATAGAAATCTAATAAACAAATACTAGGCTTATAGTTTAGTCTATTTATGAATATAGCAATTCATTCAGACAACGTAATTAATGGTCTTTTCCGTATCCATAGAACAGGGGTGTCAAACTCAAGGCCCACGGGGTGCTTAGATTTGGCCCATGGGGCCGCCCTGGAAACCACGAAGGACTGGCCCGTGGTGCCTCTGCCAGCGAAAACAGAGCTGGCAGACCGTGCAGCCCTCCTGAGTTCTAATTTCCCTGGCAGAGGGTTATAGGAGGCCATCGCAGCTGGCAACGGGAGCCCGTTTTCACTGGCTGAGTGTGCGGGCCACCACAAGTGCCCCCAGCACGAGTGACGTCAAGCTGACCATGCCTCCCCTTGGCCACACCCACCCCAGCTCCCCAAGGTCAAACACAACCCTGATGTGGCCCTCAATGAAATCGAGTTTGCCACCCGTGCTATAGAAGTATCTATCGCTACTGTTGGCTCTCAGGAGGTTCAAAGATGACTCTTTCTTATCCTCCATGGAGATGCTGGGGTTTGAAACTGGAAACCTCTGAGCTTTGACCCTTCTTAGTACCATGGCAACAAAACCTCTGGACAGGAAACTGCCTTTGGTAAGGCAGACCATTGGTTGACCTAGCTAAATGTTGTCTAGGTTGATTTGCAACCCCTCTCCAAAGAAAGTGAATGTAGGATTTGAGACATACGCAGTGGTGGGTTTCAAATTTTTTTACTACCGATTCTGTAGGCGTGGCTTGGTGGGCATGGCAGGGGAAGGATACTGCAAAATCCCCATTTCCTCCCGATCAGCTGGGACTCGGGAGGCAGAGATTAGATGGGAGTGGGGCCAGTCAGAGGTGGTATTTACCGGTTTTTTTAAAAATTTGATTTATATGCCGCCCTTCTCCGTAGATTCAGGGCGGCTTACAATGTGTTAAGCAATAGCCTTCATACTTTTGTATATTTATACAAAGTCAGCTTATTGCCCCCACAATCTGGGTCCTCATTTTACCTACCTTAGAAAGGATGGAAGGCTGAGTCAACCTTGAGCCTGGTGAGATTCGAACCTGCAATAATTGCAGTAATTGCAGGCAGCTGGCAGCTAAATGCTATTTAACAGCGCTTTAGTCCACTGCTCCATCAGGCTCCTTCTCTGAACTACTCAAAATTTCCGCTATCGGTTCTCCAGAACTGGTCCGAACCTGCTGAAACCCACCTTTGGACATACACTTAAGAATATGCTCAGTCTCCCAGCTGGATCCCTTCCATAACTAACTAATGGACCTTCAGAGTCCTGCCTGATACACTGACTCACAAACTAGCCATCAGCGGGAGAGGCACAGGGCTCTCATGGCTTCCTCAGCTTCCTTCCCAGAGCATTTTGGTCAATTTCATCCTCAGCTCCTCTCCACAAGATGGGATGGGCTGGTTCTCAAGATGAGAGCTTATCCAGTTATGGCAGCTACCACTTCTTAGGTTGAGTGATGGATCTGTTCTTTTTTAAAGGAACTGGATTATGCAACATTTTACATTACGCAATGCTATGCAGGGGTGAAATTCAGCAGGTTGTGACAGATTCTGGAGAACCGGTAGCAGAAATGTTGAGTAGTTCGGAGAACCGGCAAATACCACCTCTGGCTGGTCCCAGAGTGGTGTGGGAATGGGGATTTTGAAGTATCCTTCCCTGGAATGGGGAGAGAATGGGGATTTTGCAGTATCCTTCCCCTGCCACACCCACCAAGCCACACCATGCCCACCAAGCCACACCCACAGAACCAGTAGTAAAAAAATTTGAATTCCACCACTGATGCTATGGTTGGTCTCTAGAGTGGGAACAATACAGATAGTCCTTGACTTACAACCACAATTGAGCTCAAAATTTTGGTTGTTAAGTGAGACATTCCGTGAGTTTTGCCCCATTTTATGACCTTTCTTGCCACAGATGTTAAGTGAATCACTGCAGTTGCTAAATTAATAACCCAGCTGTTAAGTGAATCTGGCTTCCCCATTGCCCACTGCTTGTCAAAAAGGTGCAAAAGGGGATCACGTCAACTTGGGGCACAGCAATGGTCATAAATATGAACTGGTCGCCAAGGATCATGGGGAGGCTGCCAAGGTCGTAACTGTGAAAAACGGTCATAAGTTACAGTTTTCAGTGCCGTTGTAACTTTGAGCAGTCACTAAAGGAACTGTTGTAAACTGAGGACTACCGAATATTTACAAGATTCTCTTGATGTAACTTTATAATAAAATTGTTGTTTGTTGCGAAGTTGTGTCCCCATGGACAACATTCCTCCAGGCCTTCCTGTCCTCTACCATCCTCTGGAGTCCATTTAAGCTCACACTGACTGCTTCAGGGACTCCATCCAGCCACCTCGTTCTCTGTCATCCCCTTCTTCTTTTGCCCTCCATCGTTCCCAGCATTAGGCTCTTCTCCAGTGAGTCCTTCCTTCTCATTAGGTGGCCAAAGTATTTGAGTTTCCTCTTCAGGATCTGGCCTTCTAAAGAGCAGTCAGGGTTGATCTCCTCTAGGACTGACCGGTTGGATCGCCTTGCAGTCCAAGGGACTCGCAGGAGACTTGTCCAGCAACAGAGTTCAAAGGCCTCCATTCTTTGGCGCTCAGCCTTTCTTACGGTCCAACTTCCACAGCCGTACAGTGCAACTGGGCAAACAATAAAATTAGAGCAAGTCATTCTGGGTGTGCCTCTTATCTGGATTACCTCATGAGGCTGACATCAACCCTTGCAAGCTTGGAAATACATTGCTCCCGTTCTTACTATGGTCGCCAAAAAAATAAGGAGCGTCTCTTCTGAGATGTTTGCTACACCCCCAATCCTTCTGTGGGCTCAGTTTCCTCTTATCTAATCGTTTGTCCACTGTGCAGCACAGAAGGAATCAAACTTAGTGGAATTGTATATTGTCCTCTTCAGAGCAACTGCCCTTGTGCAGGATTTGGCTTGGAAAATGGGCCAAACCCTGACCGAGTTTTGACAATTCTGCTATTTTGTCCATACAAGCCTGATCAGGTTATAAAAATAATTGTAGCCTTCTCTAAGTTGCTTCTGAGCTGTCAGGAGGGATCTCAATTTACAGTTTGGGAAGTTTGCTATAAATCATAAAAATGCAGTAATATATTAGTTTGGGCACCGCATGTTATGTGAATATCATCGTGTTGGCTACCATGCATTTAGAATACAGGTAGTCCTCAAGAGACACGGTGGCTCAGTGGCTAGGACGCTGAGCTTGTCGATCGAAAGGTCGGCAGTTCAGCGGTTCGAATCCCTAGTACCACATAACAGGGTGAGCTCCCATGACTTGTCCCAGCTTCTGCCAACCTAGCAGTTTGAAAGCACGTAAAAAATGCAAGTAGAAAAATAGGGACCACCTTTGGTGGGAAGAGAACAGCGTTCCATGCGCCTTTGGCGTTTAGTCATGCCGGCCACATGATCAGGGAGACATCTTCGGACAGCACTGGCTCTTTGGCTTTGAAATGGAGATGAGCACCGCCCCCTAGAGCCGGATACAACTAGCACATATGTGTGAGGAGAACCTTTACCTTTAGTCCTCGAGTTACGACAATTGAGCCCAAAGTTTCTGTTGCTAAGTGAATCAATCGTTCAGTGAGTTTTACCCAATTTTACGACCTTTCTTGCCAGCTTGGTTAAGTGAATCACTTCAGTTCTTAAATTAATAACATGGCTGTGAAGTGAATCTGGCTTCCCCATTGACTCTGCCTGTCAGAAGGTCGCGAAAGGGAATCACGTGACCCTGGGACACTGCAACGGTCGTATATATGACTCTGCTGCCAAGCACCCAACTTTCGATCATGTGACCGTAGGGATGCTGCAACAGTCATAAGTGTGAAAAACAGTCATAAGTCACTTTTTTCCGTGCCGTCGTAACTTTGAACGAGTCACTAAATGAACTATACCTCTACTATGTAACATAACCATTTTAAAATTCGGCATTAGATGAAAAACGTGGTCAGGACTAAGATTTTTGCTCTTACAACGTAAACTTAGCCTACTGCAGGGGTGAAATGCTACCGGACCGGTTTGCCCGAACCGGTAGTAATAAATGCTACCAGTTTGGGCGAATTGGTAGTAAAAAAAATGTTACTAGTTCAGGTGAACCGGTATTTCCGAGGATCAGCTGTGCTGCACAATTTATATTTGCTAGAAAGCAGGAAATCCTAGCGAATCTAAATCGCGTGGCACAGTTGCCCCCCCCCCCCCCCGCTGTTCTACTTATCAGAAAAGGCTTCTTAATCCTCCTTTTTCAGAGCTGCGTGGTAGCACCTGCGGTGCACATGCGCACAAAGGGCACATTTGATGCACACCACGCATGTGCGCACGAAGCGAACCGGTAGCGAAGCGAACCAGTAGCAGACTTCAGAGCATTTCACCCCGGCCTACTGTGGTTTAGCATTTAACATGCAAATCCGGCCATCATAGATTATTCAAAATAAGCCCTGTTTTTAAAAAACATCATGAATTGGTGCAATGACCAAGTGAGAGAGAGAGAGAGGAGAGAGAAGGAAAAGGAGAAAGAGAGAGTGAGAGTGAGAGGAGAGAAAGAAAAAGAGAGAGAGGAAAGAGGGACAGGAGAGAGAGAGAGGAGAGAGAAAGAGAGAGAGAGAGGAGAGAGAAGGAGAGGAGAAAGAGAAGGAAAGAGAGAGAGTGAGAGGAGAGAGGAGAGAAGAGAGAAAGTGAAGGAGGAGGAGAAAGAGAGAGTGAGAGAAGGAAAGAGGAGAGAGAGAGAAAAAGAGAAAAAGGAGAGGAGAGAGGGAGAGGAGAGAGAGAAGGAGAGGAGAGAGAAGGAGAGAGGAGAGAGGGAGAGGAGAGAGAGAGGAGAGGGAGGGAAGTCAAGTTACACTTCCCACAAGTCAAGTTGCGGCTGGAATAGGAATACACAATCCCGTGATTAAGTTGTCTATGGGAGCCCTTGGCAAAGTAGACATCTGCTGTGTTTTTCTAAGTGGCGCATTCTCTTCTGGTTAAGGCGGATTTCTTATTGAAAAACTGCAGGTTATAGTGGGAAGCGCAACACACTTTTGATCAAAAACAAATAGAATCCACCATGAAGCCTTGTAATGCGGAGCGGATGCCAGCCAGTCTTTTCGATGAGACCCCTTCCCATTTTTCTCTTGTCCGCCCCCCCCCTCCATCTTCTCTCAACAGCCCAGATCATGAGGTGTCCGTCCAGTACTGTTAACGGGGTTTTTTTTCCTGACTAACCCCGTTTTATTAAAAGGTATCAGCTTTGGTGAATTGCAGCTCAGTTTCTCGAGAGCGTGACATTGTACCCACCGATGAAGCGAGCTGTTGCTAACAAAAGCCGGTAACTTTTAATAAACTGGGTTAGTCAGAAAAAGAGGCTAACCAACTCCCTTTGAGGTTTTGGTCTCATAAACTAACTCGGCTCCCTCCTGCAATGGCTCTTTCTCTACTTACGTTCTCTTTTTTGGGGGGGGTGGGGGTGGGGAGATTACTGATTTTATTAAATTCCAACTAGGGGTGAAATTCAAAATTTTTCCCTATCAGTTTTGTGGGTGTGGCTTAGTGGGTGTGGCAGGGGAAGGATACTGCAAAATCTCCATTCCCTCCCCTCTCCAGGGGAAGGATACTGCAAAATCCCCATTCCCACCCCACTCCAGGGGAAGGATACTGCAAAATCTCCATTCCCACCCGACTCCAGGGGAAGGATACTGCAAAATCTCCATTCCCTCCCCACTCCAGGGGAAGGATACTGCACAATCTCCATTCCCACCCCACTCCAGGGGAAGGATACTGCACAATCTCCATTCCCACCCCACTCCAGGGGAAGGATACTGCAAAATCTCCATTCCCACCCAACTCCAGGGGAAGGATACTGCAAAAATCCCCATTCTCTCCCCTCTCCAGGGGAAGGATAGTGCAAAATCCCCACTCCTGGGGGAAGGATATTGCAAAATCTCCATTCCCTCCCCACTCTGGGCCCAGCCAGAGGTGGCATTTGCTGGTTCTCCGAACTACTCAAAATTTCCGCTACTGGCTCTCCAGAACCTGCTAGATTTCACCCCTGATTCCAACCAATTCTGGGCAGCTCCCAATCAAAAATTAAAATAAGAAATCAAACCACATGAAAACTATAAAATTTGCAGACTATAAAATTATTTGACTGGGATGATGCTTTAAAAAAAACAACAACGGCGAAGCAATAGGCAACTCTGAATGTGACTAGTCCCTTATGTTGATTCCCGAGACTGATCTAAGGCAGAGATTCTCTCTTCCTTTCCTTTATAAAGAAATTCTTGGACTGGAATCAGACAAAATAACTTTTTGTGCTAATGATGAGCCTAGTGGCTTGTCTAGGTTGGCTGACGCTTCAGAAGGACCGGGAAGTCAGGCTGTCCCTGCCGTATGGAACTCTCTTTAAGTCATCTTGAACAACAAAGAGCCTTTAAAGACCTTTTTAAAAAATGCCCCGCAAAGTAATTCTACCCTAGCCAAGCAGAGAAAGAGGGCAGTCGCTTGAATGAGCCTCTGTCTGCAGTCTTGTTTTATGTTTTTTGTTCTTTCATGGTTTCTTGGGATTTCTTTCCTTCCTTATTAAGGGAGGTTTACAAAATAAAAGATGCCTCTGAGGGAGGAGATGCCTTGAATAGAGAATAGAATAGAATAGAATAGAATAGAATAGAATAGAATAGAATAGAATAGAATAGAATAGAATAGAATAGAATGAGAGTTGGAAGGGACCTTGGAGGTCTTCTAGTCCAACCCCCTGCTTAGGCAGGGAACCCTACACTACTTCAGACAAGTGGTTATCCAACCTCTTCTTAAAAATTGGCTGGATTTGCAGAAATGGCAAAGGTTTCAGCTTTTTTAAAAGACCAGACGCATGAGAAGTATATACAGGAATGGAAATTATGGATTGAGTATGTACAGAATAAGTATCAGACTAGAAAATATTATATCGCTTTTAGCTGAGATGATTATGTTAGTATGTTAGTAAATATAGAAAAAAGATATGGAAGATTGAATAACATATATATTGTTTGGGAATATTAATATTGCATATAATGGAAGTCAAGGGGGGGGAGGGAAGAGGGAGGAGGGGGAGGGTTAGGGTGGGGATGGGATGGAATTATATATTGTTTTTATATGTATCTTATAATGTTGGGCTGGGGGGGGGGGGAAAGGGGGAAAAATTTTGTTTTTCTTGCCTAAATGTAGAACCTTACTTTGTTCGCCATTGGATTTCATTTTGTTAGATAGCACCCAATGTTCAAGTCTGTCAAGATCCTTCTGTATCTTGAGCCTATCTTCTGGAGTGTTGGCTATTCCTGCCAGTTTGGTGTCATCATAGATTTGCAGATTTATTTATTAGATTGTTATATCACTGCAGTCCTGGTATTCTTGGCGGGGGGGGGGCAGGTGTACATATAAACATCCAGTATAAAGTACCAATGGCATTAAATTCAATCAAGAATGAAACAAAAACAGAGCAGATACGTCATTATATTAAATGCCAATGCCATCGTCCAACTAATAAAAAAAAGTCTTTGTTTTAACCTGTTTAGAGAATGTTAATATGGTTGGACACATCTAGCTCCATAATACGGAGACATCATAAAGAAGATCCTCCTTCTGGCCATATTCCCACTGCCCAATAGCCTAAAATAGTTTTCTCGACCGTCGCACTTTTAGGAGGTATAGATTTCAATTCCCTGAATTCCACATGCTGGCTGGGGAATTCTGGGAGTTGAAGTCCACCCCTCTCAAAGTTGCCAAATTTGAAAAATACTGGCGTAGTGGGAGATCCCAATCATTCCAGTGGTGGGTTTCAAATTTTTTTTACTACCGGTTCTGTGGGCGTGGCTTGATGGGTGTGGCATGGCTTGGAGGGCGTGGCTTGGTAGGCGCGGCAGGGAAGGATACTGTAAAATCTCCATTCCCACCCCAATCCAGGGGAAGGTTACTGCCAAATCCTCATTTCCTCCCGATCAACTGGGACTTGGGAGGCAGAGAATAGATGGGGGCGGGGCCAGTCAGAATTTTTACTACCGGTTCTCCGAACTATTCAAAATTTCCACTACCGGTTCTCCAAAACTGGTCAGAACCTGCTGAAACCCACCTCTGAATCATTCCTTCTCTTTTTCTGATTTTGTTGGACAGAGGCAACTTCAACCTCTGAGATACATATGGCTTCCTTCACCAGCAACTGCATCAACCCCCCCGCACCCCCCCCCAGCAAACATGGAGAGAGGGGCCAGGGGAAGAACCGTGATCTGTGTTTTCCAGTGCAAAGCATGCCACTTATATATTTGCACCAGTGACTGCAATCCTGTGGCATAAAATGCCACCTTTGCATGATGTCACGCCATACCGTTCTTTTTGACGTCATCGTGGTTAGCTAGCAAACCTGAACGGGAGCAGCCTGAAAGGAGAGAACAGGCCAGCAAACTTCTCTGGTTTTAGGGTTAACAATAGGACGGGGGGGGGGGGAAATAATACGACCAAGTTTATGTAGTGCTCACCTATTCTGCCCCCTGTTTGCTTCTCCTGAATGCTAAGTAGGATTTCGGCACGCCAGTGTCCTTTCTCTTTCTTTGACCTGGACATGTTTGCTGCAAATTATCTCCAATCTGGACAAGGGAGACTCAATCACAGATATTGTGTCTGTATTTTCTGAGCTATCTGGCCTCCTCCCACCGCCAGCCGCCCCCGCCTCACTGGCCTGAGCCTCTCAGAATTGGAATCAAGCCACCCGAGGGAAAAGGCCAGCAAAAGAAGAAAGGGAGGTGTGACTGCACAGATCCCTCCCCTGGATTTCTAAGAGTCTCGCAAGGTCAATGCATCCATTTTTTCCCATTCAATTCGGGGAAAAGCCGCAAAGAAACTGAAGCCACCGGAAAAATGTAGCGGGGAGGGAGGCAGAGCCCAGGGCAAGGCTCCATGAAAGGAAGGGATCCATGTGTTTTTGTACTAACAAATGGCAGGCCAGCTCTTCTGCGGGGAGAAAAGGTTCAAGGCAAGCAGTATATAGAGAAGGAGGACAGGAATAGATCCAGATAGGAAATGTTGCTTTTCAAAGTCTTAGCAATGCAGGGCCAGGCTCCCATATGCAAGAAGAGTCCTGGTGGCGCAGTGGACTAATTCACTGTTATTAAGATCAGCTGCTTGCAATTACTGCAAGTTCTAATCCCACCAGGCTCAAGGTTGACTCAGCCTTCCATCTTTTCTAAGGTAGGTGAAATGAGGACCCAGATTGTGGGGGCAATAAGCTGACTTCGTATAAAATATACAAAAGTATGAAGGCTATTGCTTAACGCACTGTAAGCTGCCCTGAGTCTACGGAGAAGGGCGGCATATAAATCAATTTTTTTAAAAAAAGAAAAGAAAAGAAGGCAGTTCCCCACGTGCATTTAGCCACGGCGTAGTATTTCCAAGCAGACTCTCTTTTTTTTCCTGCTGTATCCTCATCACCTTGCTTACTTCTCATGCTTAGTCCAGAAGCAGGACAAGCTTAAGCTGCCCTTAGCCTTCCTGCATTAAAGTTGTTGTTGTTAGTTGCGAAGTCGTGTCTGACCCATCGCGACCCCATGGACAATGTTCCTCCAGGATTTCCTGTCCTCTACCATCCTCTGGAGTCCATTTAAGCTCACACCGACTGCTTCAGTGACTCCATCCAGCCATCTTGTTCTCTGCCGTCCCCTTCTTCTTTTGCCCTCAATCTTTCCCAGCATTAGGCTCTTCTCCAGGGAGTCCTTCCTTCTCATTAGGTGGCCAAAGTATTTGCGTTTCCTCTTCAGGATCTGGCCTTCTAAAGAGCAGCCAGGGTTGATCTCCTCTAGGACTGACCGGTTTGATCGCCTTGCAGTCCAAGGGACTCGCAGGAGTCTTCTCCAGCACCAGAGTTCAAAGGCCTCCATTCTTTGACGCTCAGCCTTTCTTATGGTCCAACTTTCACAGCCATATATTGCAACTGGGAAAACCATAGCCTTGACTATACGCAGGCTGATGTCTCTGTTTTTTAGTATGCTGTCTAGATTTGCCATAGCTTTCCTCCCCAGGAGCAGGGGTCTTTTAATTTCTTGCATTAAAATAGCATCTCCTAATTCCAACACCATGCGGGGGGGTAGCCTTAAGGTGTATAAAATTGGCTGGACTTTTGTCACTCATCCCCTTGGAGAAAAGTCAAGAGACGGCAGAGACTTAAAACAGAGAAGGATTGTTCCAATAGGAAAGAGTTATCTATAGCTCAGGGTTGAACAGTGGAGTCCTTGGTGTTCTCCCTGAGGGTTGTTTGTTCACAGACATTTCATTACCCAATTAGGTAACATCATCAGCGCCATGATGAGTGTGGGGTTTGCTCCCTGTTTATACATAGTAGCTTCTCCTGCTAATGTTGGTGGAGGTATGGTTTTCTTCTTGGTAGTTCCTTGATTAGGGTATTGTTTTGATTGTTTGTTTTGTGATTTGGTTGTTTCTTTGAGTCTTTGTCTAATGTTAACCTCTGCTTATCTTGATGTTGGCTGCTGGAGAGGATATATTTTGGTCTTTTTGTTTCCTTCTTAGCTTTTTTTCTCTTTTTTTAATAGCATATAAATACCCTAATTTTAGCAATACCGATACCCCAGTGGTGAAATCTAATTTTTTTTTACTACCGGTTCTGTGGGCGTGGCTTGGTTGGCATGGCAAGGAAAGGATACTGCAAAATCTCCATTCCCACCCTGCTCCAGGGGAAGAATACTGCAAAATCCCCATTCCCTCCCCACTCTGGGGCCAGCCAGAGGTGGTATTTGCCGGTTCTCCGAACTACTCAAAATTTCCGCTACCGGTTCTCCAAACTACTCAAAATTTCCGCTACCGGTTCTCCAGAACCTGTCACAACCTGCTGGATTTCATCCCTGCGGTACCCTAACAAGATTCTAATCGAGGAACTACCAAGAAGAAAACCTTACTCCACCAATAATAAGGTACTATACATTAACAGGGATAATGGTACTATACATTAACAGGGAGCAAACCCCTTACTCCCTACCATGTTTTCCTGAAAATAACACCCTGTCTTATATTTTTTTGAACCCTGAAATAAGCGCTTGGCGTTATTGCCATGCGTTCAAAAGCTCGATTGGGCTTATTATCAGGGGATGTCTTATTTTGGGGGAAACAGGGTAGCAATGATGAGGTGACCTACTCAGGTAATAAAATGTCTGCAAGCAAACAAGCAAGCCCAGAGAGTCCCAAGGATTCCAGAAAAGCATTGCACGAAAACGGTTTTCTGCAGGATTGGGGACTTTAACCCATACCTGTAGACAAATGGGCAGGCACATTTGTCTACAATTTGGCCCCTCCCATTCCCAACTTGACATTTTTGGCCAAACCTTACAGGACACAAAGCTGAACTATTGCCATCCCAATTGCCCACCTCTGTGCCAAATAGACCCATAGAACAGTGATGTGGCTAATGGGTACATTGAGAGGAGGAAGGAGCAGAGTTAGTCCATCTCACACGGCCTTCATGATTTCAGAAATAGCAACAGCACTTAGCAACAGCACTTAGACTTATATACCGCTGCACGGTGCTTTTACAGCCCTCTCTAAGCTGTGTAACAGAGTCAGCCTATTGCCCCCAACAATCTGGGTCCTCATTTTACCCAGATTGTTGGGTTACTCGGAAGGATCAACCTTGAGCCTGGTGAGATTTGAACCTTGAGCTTGGTGAGATTTCAATTGCCAAATTGAGTCAATCTTGAGCCTGGTGAGATTTGAACTGCCAAATTGCAATCAGCCGGCAGTCAGCACAAGTAGCCTGCAGTACTGCACTTTAACCGCTGCGCCACCATGGCTCATGATGATTTGGGTAGAGTGGATTTGGATGAAGTGCTTCAGATTATATACCATTATATAGGAGAGTAAAAAAAAAAGTGAAAAGTAAAAAAAGCCACAGCTATGCAGCCAAAGCTCCACCCCTTTCCTGCATCCAATCCATATAAAAAAGGGCAGGGTTTTTGATCAGATACTATGGCTGCCATTTTGACTTTTTTGACCCTTCTCCCCCGGAACAGCTATGGGTCCTTTTTGTTTCAAAAAAGTTCAGTTTGTCGGATAAGCAAGGAAACAAGAAGAAAATGAACATCACATCCCATAGAGGGAAATGGACTAAGGGTGACAATGAAGGTTTTTTTGTGAAGTCTCACCTCTCTAGTGGAGAACAGCAGCAAAGGGCAGGGTAAGGAGAGAGAAGAGTTGGAGAAGCAACTGGTTTCATATCCTACTTTCTATCTAAAAACAAGGAGAGGCAAACAGTTTTTGCAGACAGGATTCCCAGCTGAGTAGAAGCCAGAGGGGGTTGCTGGGAGCTGTAGTCTCAGTCCACCTGAAGAGCTGCAGGTTGGGGAAAGGCTGGTCCTCAGCATCCTTTCAGCCACAACACTAAAGCAGGGATGTCCAACTTTGGCAACTTTTAAGACTTCAACTCGCAGAATTCCCCAGTCAGCTACGTCAGCACAAGTCTTAAAGTTGCCAAGGTTGGACAACCCTGCTGTAAAGTGGTATTGAGCTATGAGCAAAGCCAGCAACCTATTCAGGGTCTCGAGTAAATCCCTCCCCCATTATTCATCCTTAGAAGGTGCTTGAGGTTGTCATTTCCATTTATTTTTTTTTTCATTTATTTTTTTTTACAACCGCATGAGCATTATTTTTTTTTTAAAAGTCCCATTCTGCCGAAGGGCTACTGAAATATTTCACACCATCACCAGAAAGGGTCCTAAAGGTGCTTTTTCAGGAGGCAACTGGACTTCCTTGGTGTTTTTTTTTTGAAGACGTTTTGCTTCTCATCCAAGAAGCTTCTTCAGCTCTGTCGGGATAACGGAGAGTGGAAGGATTTATATTCCTGGCAGACAGCTGGTCATTTGCCTTCTTTTACAGGGTCCTTGAAGCACTTGGAGGTTTATCTCTGTCCTGGGGGTCACCTGAGTGGTGCTCCTGGTTCCTGTAGCCTGCAATTTTTTTTCCTCTGGAAATCCATTCCTTATTCCCACACCATTCCAAGGGTGTTCATCCCAAATTGCATAGCTAAAAGTCTGTAGAGATTCTCCGTCATCCAGGTCATGGTTGTCCCAAAGGTGTTTTTTTTTCAGGAGGCAACTGGACTTCATTTTTTCTTTTGAAGACGTTTCGCTTTCCATCGAAGAAGCTTCTTCACCTTTGGGATAGCACCTTTGGGGTAGCACCTTTGGGACACAACCATATACCTGGATGATGGAGAATCTCTACAGACACCCGAAAGTGCAGAGCTTATCTGGGAAGCCAAAACTGCAGGCATCATGAAGCAATCCGATGGGACTCCTTGGTGCTCCCTTGAGCCTTGGTGGTTTCCTTGCAGAGGTCTCCTTACCCAAACTAGGCACCCTCATCATCCAACTTGATGTTGTTGTTGAAGGGACGATGTTGTTACCTCAGTCTGAGTAATGAAACGCCGGCAAGAAAACCACTGGGCTCAGAGAACCACCAAGGGCTCTGCATAGGAGCCTTGGTGGCGCAGCAGATTAAAGTGCTGTTAAGTAACACCAGCTGCCTGCAATTACTGCAAGTTCGAATCTCACCAGGCTCAAGGTTGACTGAGCCTTCCATCCTTCCGAGGTAGGTAAAATGAGGACCCGGATTGTGGGGGCAATAAGCTGACTTTGTATTAAAAAAACCACCGCTTGTGGGGGGCCAAAAGCCCTACTAAATAGGTATATACAAAAGTATGAAGGCTATTGCTTAATGCATCGTAAGCCGCCCTGAGTCTCCGGAGAAGGGTGGCATATAAATCGAACCAATCAATCAATCAATCAATCAATCAATAAATTTCAACCCTGAGCTACAGATATTCTCCTTTCACAAGGCAATCTCCTTCCCCCCACCCCCAGTGACTCAGGGGTGAATCCTTCCACGCGCTCTCCAGCGCCAGACAATGCCAGGCTGCGGCGCTGCTGTCTCCAGATGTGTTTTCAGTATCCTGACCCTGTGTGCGAATACACACGCACACACCTGTGCCAACTAGCAATAGGGCTGCTGGAGAACTAGGGGCGGGGGGGGGGAAGAACAGCTCAAAGAGGCAGCTTCTTCTCTCTTTGGCTTTTTGTGCATATGCATGCACACATACACGCCAGCCATGCTAGCAAGCAAACCCGGCTTGCCTCTCCGCCCCTTCTTTTGCCCCGTGCAGACGCGGAGGAAAAGGCGCTGGCTCTCAGCAGCTGGGTCAGGCGTGAGCGCCTCCTTCTAGGTCAACAGACAGCTGGAAGGTTGCTAGGCAACCGGCCCCGGCTCTTCCTCCCTCCCTCCCTCCCTCCTCCCCGCCCCCCCCTTCCACGCCTGCCTGCAGCCGCGGCAGCCTCCTCGCAGCGCCTTGCACAGGCACAAGGTCACGGAGAAGGAAGCCGGCCTGCACCGCCACCCCAAGGCAGCCAATCTAAAGGAGGCCGGGTTGGCGTGCCCTCGCTCGTCACTGCTCGGAGGAAGGAGGAAGGGCAGAGCTGGCGGGTCCCTACCGTGCAAGGATGCTCACGCCCTCGCGAAATGATTCCCCCCCCCCCCCCCCCCCTTCCCGGCGGGGGGTTCATCCCCCCCCCCCCCCCCCCCATACACACACAACAGATCAGACTTTGTTATCTGGCACAAGGTCATATCCCGGGCATTTGCATCCTTTTTTTAAAAAAAACAAAACACCTTGGCAAGTTAAAACAGGGATCTCCAACCTTGGCAACTTTAAGACTCCCAGAGTTGAAGTCCACAAATCTTAAAGTTGCCAAGGTTGGAGATCCCAGAGTTAAAAGATGGGTAGACTTCAACTCCCAGGATTCCTCAGCCAGCCATGTTGGTTGGGGAACTCTGGGAGTTGAAGTCCCCCCCCCCCCAGCTCCAATTTGCCAAGGTTGAGAAACACTGATTTTACACATCCCAGTTTGGCACAAAGAGTAACATATTTTGGAAAATATTTTGAGAAAAAGGCAGGATAGAATATTTCCCCTTCAAGGAGAAGCAGGAAAAATCTTAAGGGAGGCCGAAACCAGCCCCAAGCACAAACCGAGGAGGCCAGCTTTTAGAAATGCAGATTTGGTAATCCATTCAGAAAGACTGGGTCAAGGTAAAGTAGGTAGGCAACAAACCAGGAGTGGGTTTCAAATCCTGTCGCTTACCGGTTCGCTTGTGGGCGCTTGCGCACAATGCTTCTGCGCAATGGTGGGTTTCAAATTTTTTTACTACCGGTTCTGTGGGTGTGGCTTGGTGGGCATGGCTTGGGAAGGTTACTGCAAAATCCCCATTTCCTTCCAATCAGCTGGGACTTGGGAGGCAAAGAATAGATGTGGGCGGGGCCAGTCAGAATTTTTACTACCGGTTCTCCGAACTACTCAAAATTTCCGCTACTGGTTCTCCAGAACTGGTCAGAACCTGCTGAAATCCACCTCTGCTTCTATGCATGCCTCCTGCCGTCGCCACTGGTTTGCCTGATCCGGGGCGAACCGATAGCAACCCACCACTGCATCAAACAAAAGGTTGAGAAAATTATCTCAGACAGAACACCTAGGATTTGCATTTTCCCTTTTGCCTATAGAGCCACCCATGACCCCTACATGACCCCATAGGAATCCAGAAGGTATGAGAATCTACCCACTCTAAACTCCATTTTGTCAGCTGCACCAGAACCACAAACCCTGGTGGTTCTGTTCACCGATGGATGTTCTTTCCAATCAGCCTCCATTTTGTTTCCAGCGCCTTTCTCCTAGCTTAGAACTGCACCTCGATATTCCTTCCATCAGGGGGATGGGGCACAGCAGTGGTGGGATTCAAGCAGTTCTCTCCGGATCACACAAACCAGTAGCAGTGACTACAGGAGGTTCCACCTACCCGCCGGGACATAATGCACGACTACTGCGCATGCGCAGAAAGCCGTGCACATGTGCAGAGGTGGTGCATGCGCTCACATTTGCGAACTAGTAGGGAAGGTAAGCAGGGGTGAGTTCTAGTTACCTTTAGTACCAGTTTGCATTGCGCCCGCGTGCACGCTCACACTTCGCTCACACATGCACAGAAGCTTCCGCGCATGTACAGATCAGCTATGATGACGTCCGGGTCAGTGGGCGGAGCCTCCCACCGGTTTTACTACCGGTTCTTGCAAACTGGTCCGAACCGAGGGCAACCCACCACTGAAGGTAAGTGAATCCCACCTCTGGGGTACAGGTATCATCAGGACGGGACTTTAGGACAGGGGTTCCCAAATGCAACAGGGCGAGTTGAAATAAAAGATGCAATGCCCAGGTTGGAGTATCGGAAGCAAACCGTGAGTTCTAATCCCGACTTAGCCTTGAAAGCTAACTAGGTGACTATGGGCCAATCGCTTGGAGACTGTGAGTTCTAGTTCAGCCTTAGTTAAGAAAGCCAGCTGGTTGACTTTGGGCCAGTCACTCACTCTCAGCCCAACTCAGCTAGTAAGGTGGTGGTTGTGGGGAAAATAGGCAGAGGAAGGTGTGTTGAAAATGCTCACCCCCTGATTTATTTGTAAAAATAATAAAGGCAGGATATAAATAAATGTTGTGACTCTCATCGTGACTTTTTTGACCACATCCTGCGGGCCTCTCTAAATGCAATGCCAAATAATGATTGCAGTGTTGGACGGACAAAGAGGTCAGTCAGTCCGCTGAATACAAATGCCAAATTAAGCAGCTGATGACAAGTCAATGCTACTATCCAATTTGATTTATTGTTCCTGCCCGATTAGGGCCAGAGACACAGAAGGACTTGTGAGAACCTGAAGGCTATTTCTGATTTTTTCCACCCTGCTTTGACTTCCTTGACAACAAAACAAAACCAAGTAGCACCTTTTATTTCCACTTTAAGGTAGAATATTCTACCCAGTTGATACTCCAGTACTGCAATAAACTTGATTTGTCCGCCTCTTATTCAGCCAACAGACACAAAGGGACCTCAGCTTTTAACCTCAAGTTCATCTTGTACTAATTATTAAAGAGGCTTAATTTAGACACAGGAAGGCAAAGGCAGAATTGTGCTATCATAACGCAAAGCCAAGGGACACCTCCTAACAAAATTTCCTAATAAACGTATTCACATTACATTTGGAATTTTAGCTCAGTTATATTTAAAAATACGGGAAATACCATTCTCTCCCCCCCCCCCCAAACTTTCAAAGTAGTAAATCCTCTTGAAGACGCCAATAATTAACTCCTGTTTTTCTCACATTTAGCCTTCGGTTTTTAAATTATAACAGAACCACTTAGATGGCAGCGATCACGAGGTAGGAATTTTTGAACAAAAATACTGAATAAGCATATTGAAGATATTGAAGATAGTCTCTTAAAGCAGGGGTCCCCAAATTCCTGGTCCAAGGACTGGCACCAGTCCGTGGCATGCCAGAAACTGGGCCACACAAACAAGCGAAATCCAATTTTACGAATGGCTACACCTGTGATGGCGAACCTATGGCATGCGTGCCACAGGTGGCACACATAGCCATATTGGTGGGCACGCGAGTGTTGCCCTAGCTCAGCTCCAGCACGCATGTGCGCACTGGCCAGCTGATTTTTGGGCCTTCTGGGCCCAACGGAAGTCAGCAAACGCGCTGTTTCCAGCCTCTGGAGGGCCTCCGGGGAGGTGGGGAAGGCTGTTTTTGCCCTCCCCAGGCTCCTAGAAAGCCTCTGGAGCCTGGGTAGGGCAAAAAACGGGCCTATCGTGCCCACCATGCCATCACGTGCCAAAAGCAAGGGGAGCATGGGGGGGGGGTGCCATGCACATGTGCGGGGGGGGGCAGGGCACATAGAATTTTGGATGTGGGCACGCATGCACGCGACCACCCCACATTCCCCCAGGTTTTGGCACGCGATAGCAAAAAGGTTAGCCATCACTGGGCTAGGCAAAAGGAGGATAGACGAGACAAGGGTGTAGTGTTGGATGAGAAATATATACGTTATGACGGATAAATATGTATGTAAATTGCATAAATAGGTACAGGTATAGATTAATAGACAAGTATGTATAATTGCGTAAAAATATGATATAGATTGTTAATATGATGTTATATATAAAGAATATATAAGGTTAAAGAATTATATTATAATATTAACTTTAACATAATTTGTATTAGTTTGAAGTGTTGGAAGATATTTAGAACCAGTGATGTCATATCTATGTCCGTTTTTTAAAATTTTGAATGATTAATAAAAAAACTTTTTAAAAATAAAATAAATAAACAACAACAACAACAAACAAGCGAAATCCCATCTGTGGGATGCAGGCGGCACGCAAAATGACACCTCTTCCAGTCCACGGAAAAACGTCTCCCCACGGAACCAGTTCCTGGTGCCCAAAAAGTGCCCAAAAGATTGGGGGCCAGTATCTTTATTTCTGTATACTTTCCCAACATGCAAAGTTGAAGTTTGATTTAGTTTAGCCCCAAAATTTCCATTGCTAAGCAAGACCGTTGTTAAATGAGTTTTGCCCCATTTTACAATCTTTCCTGCCAGCTGTTAAGTGAATCACTGCAGTTGTTAAATTAGTAACAGGATTGTTAAGTGAATCTGGCTTCAATTCAATTCAAATCTTTCTTGTCAGTGCACAACATATGTACAATGAGATTGGCTTCCCCATAGACCAGTGATGGTTAACCTTTTTGGTGCCGAGTGCCCAAAGTGCATGCGCGTGTGAATGCACGTGTGTGGCCGAATCCCCAAAATGCAATGTGAGCGCCCCCATGCATGCATGCATATCCCTCGCGCATGCGCCCTGCCCCCCGCGGCCCGTTTTGGCTTCCAGGTTGGTGCAGGAAGCTTTCCAGGCCCGAAACAGGGCACGGGGGCACCCCTGCGCCCCGTTTTGGACCTGGAAAGCCTCCTGCACCAACCTACACCCCCCTGTGCATGCCCCCCACATGTGCCCCGTCCCCTGCACATGCACGGCAGAGACCCAAAGACCAGCTGGCTGGCAGGAGGCACACGCGCATGCACACTGAAGCTGGGCTGGGGCGACGGCTGGCGTGCCTGCAGAGGGGGCTCTGCGTGCCACCTGTGACACGCCTGCCATAGATTCGCCATCACGGCCATAGACTTTGCTGGGCAGAAGGTTCCAAAAAGTGATCACATGACCCCGAGATACTGCAACCAGGGGTGAAATCCAGCAGGTTCTGGAGAACCGGTAGCAGAAATTTTGAGCAGTTCAGAGAACCAGCAAATACTGGCCGGCCCCAGAGTGGGGTGGGAATGGAGAATTTGCAATATCCTTCCTCCAGGAATGGGGAGGGAATGGGGATTTTGCAGTAACCTTTCCCTGGAATGGAGTGGGAATGGGGATTTTGCAGTATCCTTCCCCTATAGTGGGGGGGGGGGAATGGGGATTTTGCAGTAACCTTTCCCTGGAATGGAGTGCAAATGGGGATTTTGCAGTATCCTTCCACTGGAGTGGGGTGGGAATGGAGATTTTGCAGTACCCCTGGAATAGAGTGAGAATGGGGATTTTTCAGTATCCTTCCCCTGGAGTGGGGAGGGAATGGGGATTTTGAAGTAACCTTTCCCTGGAATGAAGTGGGAATGGGGATTTTGCAGTATCCTTCCTCTGGAGTGGGGTGGGAATGGAGATTTTGCAGTATCCTTCCTCTGCCACGCCCACCAAGCCACACCACACCCACCAAGCCACACCCACAGAACCAGTAGTAAAAAAAAATTGGATTTCACCACTGACTTGCAACCCTCATCAATACACATCCATTGCCAAGTGGCTGGATTTTGATCAGGTGACCCTGGGATACTGCAACGGTTGTAAGTGACGAGTCCCTTTTCTTTTAATGCTGTTGCCACTTCAAACTGTCCATAAACAAATGATTGTAAGTCAAGGACCACCTGTAGTGTTTTAGTTATCCTCATTTTTAATGTTGACCTGATGAGTCTAGTTCTAAAAAAAAATTCCACACCTTTTCTTAATGGACACACATTAGAACTGCTAGGACACCACTCTAAATTGCTACAACACCTGTTTCCAAAGCAGCTGCCAAAATGCTTCTGCTACTATCACTCTTTGACATTAACGGAGCCCACCCACGTAGACAGGATCACAACATTTCTGGTGGCGGGTCTGTGCAAATGCCAATTCCTAACCTCATCCCAAGGTTCGGTTGCCTGATAAGACCCCCTATTCTCTCCTCCCTCTCCTATTCCCTGCTAGGCTCTTCTTGGCTCTGAAAATCATTGTTTCAACTTTTCCCATTAAGCCCCCAGTAGACCACCCAGCTTGCTGCCTGGGGAATTCTGGGAGTTGAAGTCCACACATGCTAAAGTGGCCAAGGTTCAGAAACCCAGGTCCGGTGTCTTGAAGAAAGTTACAATGGCAGCTTACAAGAGCCTACTGCTGCTAAACATCCAAGAGTTCCCAACAGCCAGTGTAGATTGGAAGACACTCCCTGAAACTGTCCACTAAATTGGATCTGGACTCAACTTCATGCCCTGCTAACATTGGCATCAAGATGCTTTCTAAAGAAAGATTTACATGGCGTATTCTTACTTCACAGGCCATTCACACCTTCTGCAAATTTCTTATATAACAAGACAGACACAGACTTCAGAGGATAATTAGAACTGCAGAAAAAACAATTACTACCAATCTGCCTTCCATTGAGGACTTGTATACTGCACGAGTCAAAAAGAGGGCTGTGAAAATATTTACAGACCCCTCGAATCCTGGACATAAACTGTTTCAACTCCTACCCTCAAAACGACACTATAGAGCACTGCACACCAGAACAACTAGACACAAGAATAGTTTTCTCTCGAACGCCATCACTCTGCTAAACAAATCATTTCCTCAACACTGTCAAACGATTCACCAAGTCTGCATTACTATTACTATTAATCTTCTCATCATTCCTATCACCCATCTCCTCCCACTTATGACTGTATGACTGTAACTTGTTGCTTGTATCCTTACTATTTACATCGATATTGTTTCCTAGTATGATTTGATTGCTTATTTGTACCCTATGACTATCATTAAGTGTTGTGCCTTATGATTCATAACGAATGTATCTTTTCTTTTTATGTACACTGAGAACATATGCACCAAAGACAAATTCCCCGTGTGTCCAATCACACTTGGTCAATAAAGAATTGCATTCATTGGTCCTGTATATAACTCTTCTGGAATATTGCGGGACATGTCCTTATACCTGTGTTCAACCTCTTGCAAAAAACCATAGACCTGTCTATAGAACAAACAGTAGCAAACATGGTAATAAAGAAGCCAACATGGTAATGTGGGGGAATTTAAACTAGGAAAGGGATGTGTCACTGGTTCAATCCTAAATTTGTGCACCTTTAGACTTTATTCTGCTTCTGCTAAGACATACTTCTTCATCACCATGTTTTCTACTGTTTAATTAGTTTGAAAAGGGAAAGCACCATTTTCCTAATGCTATTTTACGAACTCCCATGGGATACTCCTGGGTCTTGCTGCCTATCTCCTCTCACCGCCAGCACCGCTGTCGCTATTCATCAGTTATAAATTTGGATTAGTCCTTGACTTTTTTTCCAGTGTCCTTTTATTTTATTTATTTATTTATTTATTTCGTCAAGCATGTATTAGATAACAGATATAAGTGTAAATACGATTACGAATACATGAGGGATACGAATAAAAGGGAAAATTAGGACAGGGACTAACTTATGACTAACTGCAGTCGGAAGTTACAACAGCCTCAAAAAAGTGAGCAAAGCAAGCACGCGCGTGTGGCCCCGCTGCTAACCAGTAGTAAAGGTAAGTAGAACCTACCCCTGATGTATACCCTTACACCAGTGGTGGGTTTCAAAAATTTTTACTACCGGTTCTGTGGGTGTGGCTTGGTGGGCGTGGCAGGGGAAGGATACTGCAAAATCTCCATTCCTTCCCCACTCCAAGGGAAGGTTACTGCAAAATCCCCATTTCTTCCTGATCAGCTGGGACTCAGGAGGCAAGAGAATAGATGGGGGTGGGGCCAGTCAGCATTTTTATTACCGGTTCTCCAGAACTGGTCAGAACCTGCTGAAACCCACCTCTGCCTCACACCTCCCCCACAGTCATATGATCACAATGTTGGGTGCTTAGTAACCGCAGCATCCCGCAGTCACATGATTGGGATTTGCTAACTTTTTTCCAAAGGCAAAAAAACCCGAAATCCATTGGGGAGCTGGATTTGCTTAAGGAACACATGATTATCCTCTTAATGGCTGATGTAAAAATCATTGTAAAAATGGGTCTGGTGGTCACATGGTCACTCAATTTATGCCCGCCTCGACTTACAACCCAAAATGCTGGTGTCAACTGCAGTTGTAGATCAAAGAGTAGCAGTATTTGGAAACAGGAAGGGACTTGAAAGGAGTTCAATCAATTTCCTCTGCTTCCTCCAGGGACAGTAAAACCTGTGTCCACAACAACTCAGCCAGAGGTCTAGGCCTGTGTGTGTGTGTGTGTGTGTGTGTGTGAGAGAGAGAGAGAGAGAGAGAGAGAGAGGGAGGGAGAGGGAAAGAGAGAGAGGTAGAGAGACGGGGTGGGAGGGAGAGTTGGAGGGGAGAGAGGGAGGGAGGAAGGGAGAGATAAAGAGGGAGAGAGAG
>WNWU01000029.1:770363-807165 GCA_012654045.1 Ptyas mucosa | reverse complement strand
AGAGATAAAGAGGGAGAGAGAGATAGAGAGGGAGAGGGGGGAGAGAGCGGGAGGGAGGGAGAGGGAGAGAGGGGAGAGAAGGGAGGAAGAGAGGGAATGAGGGAGAGATAGAGAGGGAGAGAGGGAGGAGGGAGAGATAGAGAGGAGAGGGAGAGAGAGGGAGGGGAGGACGGAGGGAGGGTTAGGAGACGGAGAGGGAGAGAGAGAGAAGGGGAGGAAGGAGGGAGGGAGGGAGAGGGAGAGAGGGAAGGAAGAGAAAGGGAGAGGGAAGGGAGAGATAGAGAGGGAGAGAGAGGGAGAGAGGGAGAGGAGGGAAAGAGAGAGGGAGGGAGAGATGAGGGAGGGGGAGAGAGAGAGAGAGAAAGAGAGAGGCCAAAGATGGCGTTTTCAAAAGGCAACTGGACTTTTCTTGGTCCCCCCCCTCCCTTCATCCAAGAAGCTTCTTCAGTTCAGTTGCCTTTTGAAAAGCACCTTTGGGACAATTGATTGAGAGACTCCATAAAGAGAGTTCTCTCTCCCATTTGCCCTCCCCTTTCTCCCAGCCGTATTCTACCCAGGGACCTTTCAACTGGGCTATTTTGGCCGCAGATCTTAGGAGCCTTCTAGAAGAAGAGCTAGACCTGTGTTCCAAAACAGCCTAACAGTTTAAGTGACTCAGAACTGCTTGGGGCTGCGTGTGTCCTGCCCATCAGCCACACTGCATCTTTTCCTTAGTTTGAGCAACCAGGAAGGGGAAAAAAAAGGCTTTTTGTTGAAAGAAGTGCCAAGAGGAAGAAGAAGAAGAAGATGCATTCCAGCACACTTTCCCCACCCCGTAGAGTCCAGATCTCATCTTGGACGGACAAAGACCGCCACTCAATCATATTCAGGAAGAACCCACCTCTCCCCCCCCCCCCCCCCAGGAAACCCCCCCCCCCCCCCCCCCCCCCCACAAACTTCCCCCCCCTCCTGCTCCCTTTCTATCTTCCCTCCCCTCCTGCTTGCTCGCGTGATATTCTCCTGCTCTCTACTCCTCCGTTCTCCCAATGCCCCTGCCAAGGCCAGGAGCATTTTTCATTCTCCCCGCTGCCAGCCTGCCAGCCAGCCAGCCAGGCTAATGCTGAGAAAATAAGAGAGCGGCCTCTTTAAATCCAACCCAGCTAGGTCACGGCGGTTTGGCAGGTGGCTGGGGCTTTTTGATCTCTTTCCAGGTTCATTGTTGGATTTGGCCACGATGATGATCGCAGGAGAAAGGGAGGCCAGGGGAAAAAATTGGTGGGAGGGTGGGGTGGGGGGATCACACTTTTGTCTCTGTGTGTGCGTGCATGCACGCTCGCTCTCAGCTAACATCTACAAGTATTCTTTTCCTTTCCTGGAAGGAGAGAGAGAGAGAGAGAGAGAGAGAGAAGGGGAAAAGGCAACGAAGAGAACGATGGTGAGGCAGAAAGTCTGGGGAGCTGGCTTTGGCAGAGGAAATTGCAGAGAAACCTCCCCAAGGAAAGAGCCTTTGCAGCAAAAGCCACGTCCCCCCTCCCTTCCCTATTTCCTCTCTCTCTCTCTCTCCCCCCCCCCACCAGTCCTCCTAGCGCTCTCCTTTCACTATACAGATGGCTCTCAAGCCTCTCATATTTGCTCTCAACCCCCCCTCTCCTTCCCCAGTCCATCAGTATGCATTATGTGTTTCCCCCCCCTCTCCATGGCAACCTTCTTTCTTTCTTCCTTCCCAGCCCCCAGCCTTGCAAAAAAGCACTTAGTAGCAATACCCATGACCCCGTGGATATTTGCTAACCTCTTCCCACCACCCACAGGTAGCTGTCTTGTATCCCTCCTCCCTCCTCACTTTAAGCCTGCAAGTCCCTCTCCTTCTCCTTCCCCCCCCCCCTTCCTTCCTTCCTTCCCTCCCTCCCTCCCTCCCTCCCTAGGACACCGCAGGGCTGCCTTTTGATTCCTGGAACTTTCACGCCAGGCTGTGTTTATGGCATTGGCGCTTTTCCCATCCGTCTCTCTTAACCTGTCTGCAGCTTAGAGCCAATGGTGCTGTTGCCTCCCCCTCCTCCTCCTCGCCTTGGTCGGCTGGTACACAAGCTAATCTCAGCCATCTATCACACTCCCAGGCAGGACCTGTGGCCTCCAGGTGTTCAAGGACCCCGTCTCTTCCTGGAGCTCGGGGGTGGGTGGATTGGGAAGGAAGAAGGATGCCTCTGCCCCCCCCCCCCCCAAAAAATGAAAGGCTAGCCAAAGGTGCCACCCCGCTGGGATGACATAACTATGATTCATGCACCCTTGCCCGAAGCAATGGCATAGTGGTAGCCGGAAGAGCAGCACAGGGAGGGTGACTTACTCATGCCTAGGATGTCACATCCATTATTTTACTTATTTGTTTGTTTGTTTGTTTGTTTATATATATTTATATGCCGCCCTTCTCCGGAGACTCAGGGTGGCTTACAATGCGTTAAGCAATAGCCTTCATACTTTTGTATATTTTATACAAAGTCAGCTTATTGCCCCCACAAACCGGGTCCTCATTTTACCCACCTTAGAAAGGATGGAAGGCTGAGTCAACCTTGAGCCTGGTGAGATTAGAACTCGCACTAATTGCAGGCAGCTGGATGTTAAATGCTGCCTGAGTAGGAGGCATTAGCCTGCTACGCCACTCAGGTTCCTGATGGAAAGCCAGGCTATTTTCCCAGGGTGAGTTTGGGGAGGTGCAGCCGAGGAGACCACAAGGGCCCGTCCGTCGCAGCGTTTTCCCAACCTCGGCAACTTTAAGACGTGTGGACTTCCAATTCCCAGAATTCTATGCTGGCTGAGGAATTCTGGGAGTTGAAGTCCACGTGTCTTAAAAACTTGCCAAGGTTGAGAAACATTGATCTTGATGTATCCTGGGTGGGGGTTGCCAACAGAGCTTAACCTTTCGCTCTCCAATTGCTTTTAGAAAAGACGCGAGTGGTTATTCTTTTAAGGCAACCAACTTTTTTTACAATGAGGAGGAGGAGGACACAAATAAATTGAAGGGAAAAAAAGAGAAGTGAGTCTAATGCATGCGTGTGTGCCGTGTCGTGTTTCGGTAAGAAGTAAACAAAGCCACTTGCGCACGGCGCACTCTCTCAAAACAATTCTGTGCGGAGCGCATGCGTCTCATAATCGCGTCTCGCCGCACTGTACCGAGCCTTGATGAATCGTCATGTCAAATACAAATACATCACATCACACACAATGGATCGGATCGGCATCGATCGAATACGGAGATTTACAGATTAGTCTTCAAATATCGAAAAGGAGGACATGTAGAAGGACTTTTCGAGAGCGGACAAAACTTACAATAGGAGGACTTGTCCTCCCTAAAGGAGGATAATCGGTCACCTTAATTCTTGGTCAAAGTTTAAACTTCAGGGCGGCCATTTGCAATCAGCCATCTTAACGTTCCTTCTTCCCCGATGCCATTCGCAAGGGAAAACCCATGTCACAAAACAGATGATGCCACTTCAAACTCTCACAAGTTGTTCAAGGTGTCAAACTCGCGTCATCATGTTGCTGTCACGTGACGTTTCATGACGTTTCCCCCCTTCGCGGAGCTGGGGTGGGCGTGGCCTATGCATGATGCATCTGGCCCTCGGGCCACCAGTTTATTTATTTATTTATTTATTTATTTATTGGTTCAATTTATATGCCGCCCTTCTCCGGAGACTCAGGGAGGCTTACAATGCGTTAAGCAATAGCTTTCATAGTTTTGTATATACCTGCTTAGTAGGGCTTTTGGCCCCCCCCAAGCGGTCTTTTTTTTAATACAAAGTCAGCTTATTGCCCCCACATTCCAGGTCCTCATTTTACCTACCTCAGAAGGATGGAAGGCTGAGTCAACCTTGAGCCTGGTGACATTTGAACTCGCAGTAATTGCAGGCAGCTGGCAGCTAAGTGCTACTTAACAGCGCTTTAGTCTGCTGCACCACCAAGGCTCTTGAGATCCCTTTTTGAGTTTGACACCCGTTAGAGAAAGGGAAAGCTGCAAGGGTTTGAGGCGAGACGTTTGTCCTCAGCAGATCCAAGAAATAATCCCACTACCTTGGTTTCACTGTCCTATTGACACAACCATTTGCTTTATCCTTTGCTGAGATGTTGTACAGGTAGTCCTTGACTTTATTATTCTGTTATTATACTGGTTCTGTGGGTGTGGCTTATTTTGTGGGCGTGGTTTGATGGTCATGTGACAGTTCTTTAGGATGTTTATTATTTTTTTTTTAATTTGATTTATATGACGCCCTTCTCCGGAGTCTCAGGGTGGCTTACAATGCGTTAAGCAATAGCCTTCATAGTTTTGTATGTTTATACAAAGTCAGCTTATTGCCCCCACAATCCGGGTCCTCATTTTACCTACCTTAGAAAGGATGGAAGGCTGAGTCAACCTTGAGCCTGGTGAGATTTGAACTTGCAGTAATTGCAGGCAGCTGGCAATTTAAGTGCTACTTTAACAGCACTTAGTCCACTGCGCCACCAGGCTCTTACAACCATTTGATGTTACGATGCCCATGCAAAGTTACGACACTGAAAAAAGCCATTGATGAACGTTTTTCACCCTTAGGGCTGTTGCAGCATCCCCATAGTCAGGTGATCAAAATTTAGCTACTTGGCACAACTGGTTCATATTTATGACGGTTGCAATGTCCCGGGGTCATGGGATCCCCTCTGTGACCTTCGGACAAGCAAAGTCAATGGAGAAGCCAGATTCATTGAACAACCATGTTACTTATTTAACATCTGCAGTGGTTCACTTAACAACGGTGGCAAGGGAGGTTGTGAAATGGAGTAAAACTCCCTTATCAAGTGTCTCGCTTAGCCACAGAAATTTTGGGCTCAATGGTGGTCATCAGTCAAGGACTATCTGTATACGATGGCAGCTGCCGAAATGGCTGTTTCTTATGGCAGCGACTGAATCATTCCCATCTGCGGAGCACACAGCAGCGGCATAATGCTTCCTCTTTGGGTTGAAGGGCCATTTCCATTAGCAACAGGCTGGCTGGGGGATGATGGGGGTTATAATCCAAGACGCACAATAGGTGCCAAATGAGAGAGAGTTGCATCGGATGATGACATGGAATATAACGTACGTCATATTGCTGGCAATATTTCCTTATTCTGGTTTTTTGACCTGAGTTCTACACAAATCATTTAGGAATGGCAGATCTGCCTTCTTACGGCTCTTCTAAAAGCCCCGGAAATGGAGGTTGGCAGAAGTTCTAATTAATTAGCTAGTCTCCTTGGATTTTACTGGAATGCCAACTTGGGATGGTGTATCGGATACGACTCGCAAACATTCATCCAGTAAGGATTTGAAGTTATGGTGGCTCTGAAAAAAAGCTACTTGCAACCATTCCTCCCAGTCGCAGTGCCCCAGTGGTCACATGGTCAACCTTCCAGGCCCTTGGTAATTGGCATGCATTTATGAGTTCTTACATTTTGGGGTCATGGGAACAACATTTGCAAACTTCCTAGACCAGGGATGGCTAACCTTTTTGACGTCGCATGCCAAAAGCAGGGGGAGCACAGTGGGTCGCGCACATGTGTGCCCACACTCATAATTCAATGCTCTCCGTGCTGCCCCCCGCACATGTGCACAGGACGCCCCCCCCACATGCCACTACCAAAAAGGTTACCGGTGGGTCCCGTAGGCCCATTTTTCATCCTCCCCCAAGCTCCAGAGGCTTTTTTGGAGCCCGGAGGAAGGCGAAAACGGCCTTCCCCACCTGCCCGGAGGCCCTCCGGAGGCCGGAAACAGTTCGTTTCCCAACTTCCGGTGGGCCCGGAAGGCCCCAAAATCAGCTGGGCGGTGTGCACATGCATGCTGGAGGTGAGCTAGGGCAGCACTCACGTGCCCACAGATATGGCTCCATGTGCCACCTGTGGCACGCATGCCATAGGTTTGCCATCGCAGTCCTAGACAGTTTCCAACAAAGTCAATGGAAAAAACTGGATTTGCTTAACCACGTGATGCACCTAACAACTATGGCCAAAAATGGTCATAAAATTGGATGTGATTCACTTAACAACTGCCTCACTTAGCAACAGAAGTTCCAGTCCCAATTTTGATCCTAAGGTGAGGATAATGAGTAGATAAGCAGAAGAATGCGTAGAGCTTGCAATTTAACGACCATGCCAATTGTTAGGGCAGCTGGTTATGCACAATGCACAATGCACAAGCGTGCTTCTCATGCTCGGCTACTTGAAGACTGACGGACTACAACTCCCAGAATTCCCTAGCCAGTTATGGCCAAGATTGAGAAACACTGCCACCAAGCCGTAAAATAACCAGGTGTGTTTGATTTGTATTAAACATTGAGCCAAAAAGTAACCAACCACACGCATTATCATAACATGCTCTAAGAACCTAGCCCCATAGTTGGCACATGGAGTGGACTATTCTTTCTTGGTGACCACATGCAAGAGACACCATTGCACTGACCCTTTGATTTAATGTTCTTCCTTCCTTCCCCTCAAACATGACCCCTGACCATATTCGACTGCTTGGTTCAGTTTCAGAGGCCTCTTGTGAGCAGCTTTAAGAAATATAAAAACAATATAAAAACCTAATCTTGCGAAGCTTCTTTTCCGGTAACATTGTACTGCAAACTAGGGCATACAAAACCTTTGCCAGACCAATTCTCGAATACAGCTCGTCTGCTTGGAATCCGCACTGCATATCGGACATTAATACAATTGAACGAGTCCAGAGGTATTTCACGAGAAGAGTCCTCCACTCCTCTGCTCACCTTATGCCACCAGACTCGAAATTTTGGGCTTGGACAACCTAGAACAGTGATGGCTAACCTTTTTGCCGTCGTGTGCCAAAAGCGGGGGTCGCGGGGAGGGTCACGGGTGTGGGTGCCCACATCCATAATTTAATGCGTCCCGCCCTCCCGTGCATGCGCATATGACCCCCTCACACTTCCCCCTGCTTTTGGCATGCGATGGCCCAGTGGGCTCGGTAGGGCCGTTTTTCCCCCTCCCCAGGCTCCAGAGGCTTTCTAGGAGCCTGGGGAGGGCAAAAACAGCCTTCCCCATCCCCCCAGAGACCTTCCGGAGGCCGGAAACAGCCAGTTTCCCGACTTCCGGTGGGACCAGAAGGCTGAAACTCAGTTGGCCGGTGCGCGCATGCGTGCTGTAACTGAGCTAGGGCAACACTCGCGTGCCCACCAATATGGCTCCGCGTGCCACCTGTGGCACCCGTGCCATAGGTTCACCATCACGGACCTAGAACTTCGCCGCCTTTGGTCTGACTTAAGTGTAGTACATAAAATTATCTGCTATAATGTCCTACCTGTCAATGACTACTTCAGCTTCAAACACAATAATACACGAGCACACAATAGATACAAACTCAAGGTAAACCGCTCCAAACTCGATTGCAGAAAAAAAGACTTCAGCAGCAGAGTGGTCAATGCCTGGAATGCACTACCTGACTCTGTAGTTTCTTCCCCAAACCCCCAAACTTTAACTTTAAACTGCCTACTGTGGACCTCACCCCATTCTGTCTGTAAGGTCTGCACCAGCGTGTCTACTGTCCCTGTCCTACTGTCCCCATTTATTTGTCCCCATTTCCTGGTATTCATATCCGTGTCTATACTTATTCCTATTATCTCGTACATGTTTGACCAACTGAATAAATAAATAAAATAAAATTTAACTTCAAATATTGCTATCTTGTTTATTTGAATTCATTAGCCACCCAACTCCATGGGATTCTGCCATCTTAGGCAAATCTCTTTTGTTCTTGCCGGAGATGAAGCCAGATGTAGTTTGTAGAGCGGGGGATAACTGTCTGCACACACACACACACACACACACACAGAGCCTGGACTTTTGAAGGCTCGTTGCCTGATTGTACACTTTAAAATATGGAAACCTGCATGTTTTATTCCTGCCCTTTCTAGAACAAAGCATTGAAGCAAACAAAGAGAGGTTTGGTCTGTTCCTGCATTCTCGGGAGCACCTTTTCATGCTCGGCTCCCACTTGTAGAGAAGTTGGCTGAATCCATGCGACATCCTAAGCCATAAACCATCGTTTACCGCTAACAACCCCTGAATCTGCATGACCAGCCAAGCCCGAACTAAAAGCCTGTCCCCGGACTTTTAAACGCAGCCTGCTCACCCATCCCTTCCAGCACTGAACTTATTAACAAAGCCATCTAGGTAATCTCCTCTTTGCTTGTTGAAAGCACAAGCGACAGAAGTAGTCGATTAAAGCCCTGGGTTGCTTTGATTGACTCCAGCCCACCTCCCTCTCTGGGGGAAATGTGCATTCCGTTGAAAAAAAAAAAAACTCCATGGGATTTTCATTCTGGAGCCAACGGACTTAGGATCAAGCTGAAACTCGGCATAGCATCATTTGAAGCAGCGCTGCTAAATCATTTCTCCCCCTCCCAATTTGACAAGAAGCTAGAACTCTAGCTGGCGGGGCATATTTCAGTCTTCCCCGAACCAGGTCCACTGCACCCCCTCCCATTCCCCCCCTTGGATAAAAAAAAAAAAGGCAGTGGTTTGGCAGTTCAGCCCACCATCTTTCCCACATTCAGCTGCCGTCGGCCTGCAGCGCATCCATCACCTCGTCTTAGCTTTGCCATGGCAACAGGCATCTCAAATGGGCCCAGTTTTCCTCCAGTCCCATTTGTCAATAACACATCAGCTTGTTTTTCCTTTGGGGGTTTGCAAAGCCTGACACCTTCACACCCCCTCATCAAACACAGACAGCAGTGCTTATAATCCTGGAGCAGCCTTCAGCCTCTCCGATGGTCCGGTTGAAAGGCTGACATAAGCGGGAGAGAGAAATCCAAAACTTCTAATCGGAGAGGTCAGGGGGGTCTTAGTTAATCCCGTGATGCATTTTTAAGAAGTGGTGGATTCTGGGTTTTTGCAAGGATGGGAAAAAAAAAAAAGCACCATTTGGAAGTTTCATTCGATTTCCAGGCTGAAGGGAGGGCGAACGATCCCAGAACCTCCTAAATTAATTTTCAGTGGGTTGTTTTTGGGGAGTGTGGCAAGAGGCCTCTAACACATTCATTTTCTACAAGGCTTCTCACACTATACACCAGTGGTGGGTTGCCCCCGGTTCATGCCGGTTCTACAGAACTGGCTCCGCCCACCGACCCCATCAAAACGCTTCTGCACATGCGCAGAGGAGCACGCGTGGCCCCGCTGCAAACCGGTAGTAAAGGTAAGTAGAACCCACTCCTGCTACACACTCTTATTTTGCATTAAAATAGGCTCAGGTTTTTAATACAGCCCTTCTTTTCTAGTATCCCTGGTTCTTACTTGCTCTTCCCTATAATAAAACATCAATCTCAGGAATCAGTAGTCTATCAATTTAATTGCAACACAATTCCTCCCTCCCCCCCCAAAGAAACCCCTACTAGGCCAAATATTTAAGCCTACACTTTCTAGGGATAACATCCAGCCACACCCTTTTGCGGGCCTTGGAGAGGAAAGAAAAAAGAAAAGAAAAATCAAACGTGCAGCTTGCAAAGCCAAAAAAGCTGCCTTTGCAGGACTCCTCCTTTGCAAGTGAAATGGAGTCTTAATCAGCCAACAGTCAGGATCCCAAGCTTTCGCTCACAAGAGCAGGCAGCAGACAAGCCAGGCACCAAGCTGGGGGAGACCAAGGACAATTACCTGGATTGAAGGAAGCTGAAGAGTCACCTACATGAGCAGAGAGAAGGAAACACAAGCTCTTTGTCTCCAGGCTCAGCTATTGACGGAAACTAAATCAGAAGTGGTATCAGCCCCTGCCAATTCCCCAGAAGAAGAAAAAAAAAAGTATTGAAGCAGCAAATGTCAAGCATCTGCCTAAGCACAGCTAAAGCTAGTTAACCTTAATCAGGTCACCGGATGATCTCCCAGCCACACAGCCCATACCCCAGGAGACTTTTACTCCCACTCTCTTGCCTCTGGATAGTCTTACTCCACGAGGCTTTTTCTACCAAGGAGGTGTGAAGCTCATCTTTGTCTCTTTAATCAGCCTAGAGCTGGAGATGTGAGCTCTAACCTCCCTCTCTTCCATGTTTTTGCCTTTGAATCCTTTGTTTTATGGCACAGTTCCCCAACTTTTCCGGGTTGGCGGTGAGGGGGGAACATGGGATGCAGGAGTTGTATTCACTTACCTTCGCTACCGGTTTGCAAATGGGAGTGTGCGCCTGTGTGCATTCGCTTTGCTCGCACCACCTCCGTGCATGCAAACCTTCCACGCAGTGTCAAAAACAGGACGTAATGACATCCGGGCAGGTGGGCAGAGCCCCCCACAGCCACTACTACAGTGGTGGGTTCCTCCTGGTTCAGCCCGGTTTGGCCGAGCTGGTAGCGGTGACGATATGACGTCACTGAACCGGTTCTCTTTGTTCGGGAGCTGAGCCCTTCCACCTCCCCGGGTTATTCTTACCTTTTATTTGGCCCTGCCCCCAATCTATTCGCTGCCTCCCGAGTCCCAGCTGATCGGCTAGAAGGAAAAAAACTGTTTAAACTCTTGCCGCGGGGCTTCAAAGGGCCGCCCTACAGCTGATCAGTGTTAAAAGGCAGTGTGGTGGTAGACCAGTGCGCTCCAAGAATAAATGGGTAGACCGGAATGCTCCAAAAACAAATGGGTAGACCAGAACAGCTCTGCACACAGTTAAAAGCCTGATAGACCAGTACCTCTGCTAAATCCTAAAGAATTGTCACATGACCATCAAACCACGCCCACAAAATAAGCCACGCCCACAGAACTGGTAGTAAAAAAAATTAGAACCCACTCCTGCACCGCTACCAATTCGCCCAAACCGGATAGAACTGGCTGAATACCACCGATGGGATGGTTTTGTGTGAGGGGCAGGTGCACACATGCATGATGCTCACACAAATGGGGCTGTGAGTGCTGGCTCCTGTTGCTTGTGTGGGTTGGTTGCAAATAGGCCACGGTTCAGTAGTGGGCTATGACCCACAGATTGGGGACCCCTGTTTTATGGGATTCATGAGCCCCTCCACTTTTCTGAATGAAGACTTTTTTAAGGAAGCTAGAAGAAATTCCATACCACACAAGGCCCAGTCATCATGTGATGCCTACAAGGTAGACTTACTTCCATGTGGCTGGTGGTCCCTCTGGCCCTAAAAAGAGAACCTCAATCTTTCACCACAGGCGCAAATTGGTAACAAATTGTGTAACTATCTTCAACCAATGCTTGTTAAGTGTACAAGGTTTTAGTAGTGATTGTTATGTGTGCAAGATTATCCGCTTGCCACTTTAGGTGATTTTATTAATGGTGGAAATGATCAATGATGAATTAAGAATTCTGGGCAAATCCATGTGTCAGTTTCAACTTTTCTCTATTTTCCTTTTTTTTTATCCAGTTTTGGTCATTTTTGCCTCCTAACAATAAAAAGTCTGCACAAAAACACACATTTTTAAGCAACTGTCTCCTAACGTGTCCTATTTTGGCATGCAAGGTTGGTTAATGTGCATGTATTTACAAGCAATTTTCCCTTACATAATGGAAGTTTACTATGTTATTTTCACTAATCTCCACACTTTCTGTTTAAACTTTTTCCCCTAGCAGGCAATTTTTGTACCCACTGAAGGTTGTTTTGCAAAGTCTGGAAATTGCATCTCGGTTTACACATGCTTTGGGGAAATACTGATTAGTTAGTTTTGCATTAAAATGCAAAACAGGCCATTTTCTTCGCTAACCTCTGATCCTATAGTAAAGGATAAGGTGAAACTCTCTTTTCAGTTTTGCTTCAGGTTGTAATCTGGAAACGAATAATCAGATAAAGTAAATGCAGAGGTTTTTTTTATCCCAAAACAAGGAACTAACAATGTATGCCTATGCATGCCTGTTCTGAAGTAAACTATACTGAATTCAAAGGCAAACTGTTGTGACCTAGGCTCACTTAGTCATTACAAGACACTTACATCTTGGCTAGACCCATATACCTGATTGCTTACTTTTGTGTGTTTGAGGATCTCAGGATCTGTGGTTGATTTGATTGATTACGTGCCATCAAGTCATCGTCAACTCTTCGTGATCATATAGAGCTTTTCCATGACGATCTGTTACTAGTCTGGTCCTTCGGCTCTTCCAGTGGTTTCCCCTTCGTCTCTGTAACTGAGTTCATCCACCTCGCTGCTGGTCCTCCTATTCTTCTGCCTTCCACTTTTCCTGCATTAGAACCTTCTCCAGAGAGCTAGACCTTCCCATCATGTGTCCGAAGGAGATAATTTGAGCCTGGTCCTTCGTGCCCCAAGTGAGAACTCTGGGTTGTTCTGTTCAATGATTAGATTTGTTTAATGATCAGGCTTGTTTTTTCTTGGCTGTCCATGGTATTCTCAGGAGCTTCTCCAACACCAAAGTTCAAACACGTCAATACTCTTCCTATAGCTTGCTTCTTCAAAGCCCAACGTTCATTTCCATAGACGAGCGTCACAGGGAATAGCATCGCTTGCACAATTCTGATCTTTGTAGTTCTCTACACACTGCGGCAGCATCGGAAGGCCTATTCGTAGATGGATAAAGGGGAATATTTGGGTTTGCATCTGTAAGAAAACAACCAAGCTCAGAAAAAGCACTAAGGAACCCCTCATTTTCTAAGACCTTAATGGCTGCTCTAGTTCAGCGTTTCTGGGACCCCAGACAATTGGAGCAGCTCAGGCAACCACAGGCCACCTAACCATGGCTTTCAGAATTATGTTTGTTCACATGTATATGCTTGCCCATTTCACAGAAAGTGACTCGGCAGCTACAACAATCCAATAAAACAATAAATACAAAACTGTTGCTTAAAATCATTTAAATAATTATTTAAAAAAACAAAGAGCTATAAAAGCAGAACTAAACAAGAAAATAAAAATAATAAACAGAGAGCTAGCAATAATAATGGAGTCATCTCCAAAATTTACTCATCCCCTGTTGGAATGACCTTCAAAGGTCTTGAGGGACCTTTGAAAGTTTAGGAATGATGAGGTTGACTTCATCTCTGGGAAGAGAAGATTTCATAATGGGAGTCCCATAGCAGAAAAGACCTTTTGCCTAGGCCAGGTCTGCAACCTTACACATTCAAAGAGACATTTGGACCCATTTCCCACAGAAAACACCGGGAGCCACAAAACCCTTCCTGTGCCTGACTATTTCTTGAGCGGCCACAAAACTAGCATATGTAGTTGAATTAAACATTCTGTTTTCTTCTGAAACTTTTCTTTTCTTGGATTTATCCATGCTTGGCCTACCTGGGGTTGAAAAGCTCAATAAACTGCGTGCCAGCGGGTGTCGCACATTGGCGGTTGTGACGCATATTTTGAGTGACAAGGAGCCGCAGCAGAGAGGTGAAAGAGCCACATGCGGCTTCAGAGCCGCAGGTTGCTGACCCCTGGCCTTGGCCCAGCCCAATGTAGCTCTCTAGACAGAACCCATAGCATGCCCATTCTACTAGATCTGGTGGGATGGGCAGCTGAGATTGGGAAGAGATATTTATGTGGCTCATCCTAGTTGGGAGCAACTTAAGTTTCCAAGCTTCTTTTCTTCTTCCCACCCCAAAATATCTGTGACAACTGACAGGGACCAGATCAAAGCTCATTGAACCCTTAAGATAATTCATGCAAGATCTGAGAGAAGGCAGACTAACCTCTGCTGAAATGCCTCCCAGACGGAGGACACCGCCCCCCCCCCCCCCCGCAAGAAGCAGTCAATGCCCCCTTCAAACAACCGTTCACACTAGGTTTCTTCTAAAATTTAGGGCATATCTGCTTCCTGCAATTTCCATTTTAGATCCTAATCTTAGGCCCTGATCCAACAGAGTAGAACTCAGCTTTATCTTGAGGCCTTTGGATATTTATTGCGCTCCTGTTTCCCTTTAGGCAGACTGCATCTTGCTTTTTCAACCACTCCTCAAATAATTTTGCTTTCCAAACTCTTTTACCACCCTTGTCTCCTTCCCTTCCTTCCCTTCCTGCAGCCAATCTCCTTTACTGCTTCTTGCTCTCAAGACTATTTTTTTCCTTTTCTACACAAGACTTATTTTTGGTGCCTTTTTCCCTTCAGGTTTCTTTTTTTTTTGGGTGGGGGAAACGGCATAAGTTCTGGCAATAGCTGTAGGGAAGGAAGTTGTGGGAGGAAGTTCAAAAGTAGCCTGAGGCCTTGCACAGCCTATACGAGAGCCAGCGTTTCAAAATGGCGTCTGCACCAGCCAGATATTAGGGGCATTCATCAATAGTTCCTGTACTTCTCCACCCACAGTCAATGGTTCCATTGGAAACCAGTTCCCTCCAGTCCCTGGAACAGCAGGGTGTGTGTGTATGTCCTCTGACAGGGCTGTTAATAAAGTTGAGTGGTGGGATCAAAATTTCTGTTGCTAAGCAAGCCAGCTGTCGAGTCAGTAGCAGGGGTGAAATGCTCCCAGTTCGGACCGGATCGCCTGATCCGGTAGCGATGGAGGCGGGTGGTTCGGAGAACCGGTAGCAAAAATCCCTGCCCCCCCCTCCCCCATGCCCAGCTGAGCCGCGCGATCATCAGAGGCTTTTTTTTTTAACCTTTAAAAGCATTTTTTCTACAACCTCTTCGGCCGAAAAAATGCTTTTAAAAGTTAAAAAAATAAAAGAGTTGGCCACCCCCACTCAGTCGCATTACCCCCCCCCCCAAGCCACCCCCACAGAACCGGTAGTAACAAATTTTACATTTCACCACTGATCAGTAGCCCCTGATTTTATGACCTTGTTAAACAGTTGTTAAATAAATCACTGCAGTGAAGGGAATTACATGGTCATTAAATGAATCCAGCTTCCCTTGTTGATTTATGCTTGTCGGAACGTGGCTGGGAAGGTCACAAATGGAGATTGCGTGACCCTGAGAAGCCGCAGCCGTCATAAAAACATGCCAGTTGCCAAGCACCTGAATTTTCCTCAGATGACACGCTATGATGGTTGTTAAGTACAACTGTTTTGTTTTGTTTTTTAGTGACATTGAAACTTTGGTCACTAAGCAAATAGTTGTAAGTTGAGGACTACCTGTTCTGTCCTCTTGCAGACACAAATCAGGAATGAGAGTGTCTCTTAAAGTTGAAGGCAAGTGGCACCTTCATGTTGAACATCAGCGAAGCAAAAGCAGGCCTCACTCAGAAAGGATAGCTCCTGAACCAGTGGCGCGTTGCTACCAGTTCGCTCTGGATCGGGCAAACTGGTAGCGGCGGCGGCGGGAGGCTCCACCCACCTGCCTAGACGCTTCTGTGCATGCACAGAAGTGTTGCGCGCGCACGAACAAACCGGTAGCAAACTAAATTAAAACCCACTACTGTCCTGAGCACGTCAGGGCTGACTTCCTGGATTTGGAAGCCAATAAAATAAATACACTTTTAGCATCTAATCCATTTTCAACAAAAAGAGAATTAAGTTCAGTGTTTCATACGGACACCTGGCCTCACCAAGATCCTGTATGCCCAGCCTGGGTGCTGATCTCAAAGCACCCCAACAGATGCCCCATTTAAAAAAGATATTCCATTCCACTCGGGGCCTACACTTGCTGCATAACAAGATCTCAGCATCTAGTTTAGATCGGGAGTTCAGAAAAGCAACTGGACAGTGGTGGGTTGCCCCCGGTTCGTACTGGTTCTATAGAACCAGTAGTAAAACCGGCGGGAAGCTCCGCCCACCGACCCTGACATCATCAGAAGGCTTCTGCACATGTGTAGAAGCTTCTGCATATATGCAGAAGAGCGTGAGCGGCCCCGTTGTGAACCGGTAGTAAAGGTAAATAGAACCCATCCCTGCAACTGGGGATATAATAGCAATAGCACTTAGACTTATACCGCTTCACAGTGCTTTGCAGCCCTCTCTAAGCAGTTTACAGAGTCAACCTATTGCCCCCCAACAATCTAGGTCCTCATTTTACCCATGTCAGAATAATAGCAGATGAGTAAAATACCTGCTTAGTTATGATTTCCAGCATTAGGTAAAGGTAAAGGTTCCCCTCGCACATATGTGCTAGCCGTTCCCGACTCTAGGGGGCGGTGCTCATCTCCGTTTCAAAGCCAAAGAGCCAGCGCTGTCCAAAGACATCTCTGTGGTCATGCGGCCGGCATGACTCAACGCCAAAGGTGCACGGAACGCTGTTACCTTCCCACCAAAAGCGGTCCCTATTTTTCTACTTGCATTTTTTATGTGCTTTCGAACTGCTGGATTGGCAGAAACTGGGATAAGTGACGGGAGCTCACCCCGTTATGCGGCATTAGGGATTCATACCACTGAACTGCCGACCTTTCAATTGACAAGCTCAGCGTCTTAGCCACTGAGCCACCGCGTCCCTTTTCCAGCATTGGGCAGGTCCAAATACTGTTTTCTGTGTTTTTCTTTTCTTCTTTTCCATGCCTCATTTAGAACGAGAT
The DNA here is from genome assembly GCA_012654045.1 of Ptyas mucosa. Lineage (NCBI taxonomy): Eukaryota > Metazoa > Chordata > Lepidosauria > Squamata > Colubridae > Ptyas > Ptyas mucosa. The sequence continues at coordinate 790,800 of WNWU01000029.1, read as the reverse complement.
ACGAAAGGTGCCAACTTTCACAGGTAGACCTTACAGAGGACCACGTGCCTAAAGACAAAGACCCTAATTCAACTCTGCCAACCCGAATAAGTGCATGAAAGTATTAGGAAGGTGATGAGTCCAATCCCCTGATTTAAGAACATAAACATTCACCACTACCGTCATTCCCCCCTCTTCCCTGCCTGCTAGACAGGGAGGTTTGAATTTCCCCTCCTTCAGACTATTCTTACTGGCCCAATTTATGAAGAAATCTGCAAAGTTTGGCAAGGTCTTATTTTTAAAACCATCGAGGCAGCCTTCTCACCCCTCCCTATGCTGGTATGCACACCGAGGGGAGGTGGCTGGATTTAAAACAGCATGCCGGGCCTTGCAACATAACTTGGGAAAGTTTTGCTAGTTGGCTTGGCACAGCCGTGTGACCCTTCCTGCACTGTGATGGGGTGGGGGTGGGGGAAGGAGGGAGGGAGGGAGGGAGGGGGAGGAACGAGCACCCCTCCCACCCTTTGAAGAATGCCGAACCCAGGGAGTTAGCTCTGCATTCATTACCGAGCCTTCCACTTTCTACAAATTCCCACCTACACCCTCTTAGCGCCGAGTTTATACAGCATGACAAGGAGCCTGTGGTAACTCCTCTGCGATTATGGCTTATGGCGCATATTTCCCCGTGGAGTTCTGCTGATGCCTGAGTGTTTTTTTTTTTGTTTTTTTTTTGCAGAGGCCCCCATTCTATTTTGAGGCTGGAAATTAAAAGAAGGAAGCTTGTCCTCTGTGTGCAACATGCCAGATCCGCCGCCCTCCACTGCGGACCCCAATATCAGCAGCCTGCCATATTTTACGTCCACCCCAGTGCCACCAGGTCCCCTCAATCAAGAGAGGATTGCCCTTGCCCCCACCCCACCCAGCTCCCCCAGGATTTGTGACACTTGACTTAAATAGGCCAGGGCACAAATGGCCTTTGGAAATTCTCCACCAGATATGTGGGCAACGGAGCCGGATGGATCCTTTCTCCTCTGTGTCTCTCCAGGAAGAAGACCCCTGCCCATTCCTCAAGGGCGATGCTGCCCTTTCAAGGGTGGGTCGGGGGGGCATAATACCGCTAAGGGAAAAAAAAGGCCAATAGGAAGAATCCGTCCTGCGAAAGGAGATGTGGGAAGGCAGAGATGGTGGCATGTCACTTGGAACCATAACAGTGGTGGAATTCAATTTTTTTTTTACTACTGGTTCTGTGGGCGTGGTGTGGCTTGGTGGCAGGGGAAGGATACTGCAAAATCTCCTTTCCCACCCCACTGGGGCCAGCCAGAGGCAGTATTTGCCAGTTCTCCGAACTACTCAAAATTTCCGCTACCAGTTCTCCAGAACCTGTCAGAACCGGCTGAATAGCACCCCTGAACCAGGGGTGAAATGCTCCTGGATTGGACCCGATTGCCTGATCCGGTAGCAATGGCAGCAGGTGGTTCGGAGAACCGGTAGCAAAAATCCCTGCCCCCCCCCCCTCATGCCCAGCTGAGCCGCGGGACCATCAGAGGCTTTTTTTTTTAACTTTTAAAAGCATTTTTTTCTACAACCTCTTCCCCCGAAAAAATGCTTTTAAAAGTAAAAAAAAGAAAAAGAAAAAAGCCTCTGATGATTGCGTGGCTCAGCTGGGATCGTCAGAGGCTTTCCAAAAGTATATTTTTCTGCAACCTCTTCGGCCAAAGAGGTTGTAGAAAAAATGCTTTTAAAAGTTAAAATAAAAAGTTGGCCGCGCCCACCCAGTCACATTACCCCCCTCCCCAAGCCACGCCCACAGAACCGGTAGTAAGAAATTTTACATTTCACCCCTACCCTGAACCACAACTATACCGTGAAAGACAAAACATCCACATTCAAAGCCTGTCATTTTGGCCATCTTGTTTCTAAGTCACGGTAAGGCAGCTTCAATTCGTGAGAATCCTTCTGAAATTCCTTCTTGGAAGAGTTTCTAAGGCCGTTTCCTCTTTCATCATATTAGATGAGAACCAGTGGGGAAGGGGGGGGGGGAAGGAAGGATAATTTTTCTGCCTGGCACTCAAGAGACTACAAAGGGAGCCAGCTCACCCAGAAACAGGCAGACGTTTGGAAAGAGCCCAATGAAAGAGACGGTTCTGTTGCGGCAGCTTTTTGGGGAACCTTCGAAATCCTTTCAGAGGAAGTGATCTGCCTGCACGAGCTTCTGAATCAATGATTCAAGCAAGAAAAGAGACGGAAGACAGAGATTTAGAGAATGAGAGCAAACACTGGGCACGCTGGGCATTTTTAATTTCTTTTTTACAAAGGTCTGATGCCCAGGAAGATCATCAGCATCGTTAGATGACACAGTGCCTCAGTCCTGATATATTGTAGACAAAAGACCTGTTCAAATGCTCTCAAAAGACAAGCCAACATGTAGCTCCTCACGTTTGGGCTGCTGTGCTCTACACCACCGCTAGATGGCAGCAATGAGAGGCAGAAATCTACCTATACTGACATTTATAGGCGGCCTAGAGTTTTGCATCCAGATGGCCTATAGCAGCGATGGCTAACCTTTTTGCCATCGGGTGCCAACAGCGGGGGGAGCGCAGGGGGGTCACACACATGTGTACCCAAATCCATAATTCTATGCGCCCCCCCACGCTCCCCCCGTTTTTGGCACGTGATGGCATGGTGGGCCCAGTAAGCCTGTTTTTTGCTCTCCCCAGGCTCCAGAGCCTTTCTAGGAGCCTGGGGAGGGCAAAAAAGGCCTTCCCCACCCTCCACCCCCCAGAGGCCCTCCGGAGGCCGGAAACAGTGTGTTTCCTGACTTCTGGTGGGCCCAGAAGGCCCGAGAATCAGCGGGCCCAGAAGGCCCAGAAGGCCCGAGAATCATGCGTGCCGGAGCTGAGCTTGCGTGCCCACCAATATGGCTCCGTGTGCCACAGGTTCGCCATCACAGGTGCCACAGGTTCGCCATCACGGGCCTATAGTCCTATTACTATCATTGAAAAAGTAGTGGGACAATCAGGAACATTTTCTCCCTGGGGTGAAGCCTAGAAAAAGTTTTTTAAAAAAAATAGTTTGAAACATTTATTCAACATTCAATGCGATAGAACAGGGGCCTCTAACCTTGGCAACTTTAAGACTTGTGGACTTCAACAAGTCTTAAAGTTGCCAAGGTTGGAGACCCCTGCCATAGAACCACCATAGCTTAAAGGTAAGGACTGTATTCCGCTCTGGCTTGTTCTGGGTTCTGGGTCACCTTTTAGGGGGAGCTGGGGAAGAAACTCAGAGGTTCCTGCAGTGCACATCAGCAGGTCCATGGCAAAGCTGGCTGCCCTTGCTCAACATCCTGAATTAAGTTACTGGTTTTTGCAGCTTTGCATGCTGTGAGGAAAGAGACCATTTGAGGCAGTGGTGAAATCCATTTTTTTTTTTACTACCGGTTCTGTGGGCATGGCGTGGCGGGCGTGGCTGGGGAAGGATACCGCAAACTCTCCATTCCCATCCCACTCCTGGGGGAAGGATGTTGCAAAATCCCCATTCCCACCACACTCTGAGGTGCATTTGCCGGTTCTCCAAACTACTCAAAATTTCCGCTACCGGTTCTCCAGAGCCTGTCAGAACCTGCTGGATTTCACCCCTGGTTTGAGGACTTCACGGTTTGGGGCATGGCAGAAACTCCTCCAAACAGACTTCATCAGCATTCAGGTTAAACACGTTGTGTGAATACAGCCAGGATTGAGTCATTTGGGTCAGCAAAGCTCGAGGGTTAACGCCTCTAACCTCACCCACCACACCCCACATCCATGCCTGAGCGCTTTTTCTGGCGGCCAGTGAGAAAGATGAAGGAATGCGCGAGTTCAGGGACCGGGAAGAATTCGGTTGTGCTGGGTGTAAACTAACAGCTGCCCCCTCTCCCGAGACGGGGAGGGGGACAGGAGTGACGGGCGACCCTCAGCTTGACCTCGAAAGCATTTTAAAGCAACTCCTCTCCACACCCACTCTGCAATTCTCCCAACTCGCCTTCTTCACGCGGCAGCAAAAGTTGCAGCGGGGAAAAGTGCCTCGGCTTCGGATCCACGCCGCGTTGGCGCGCGCGCACCCAGGCCTCGCGGGGAGGTTTGCGAGCGCGGGGAGGGAGGGAGGGAAGCGGCCGTTTGGCAGCGCCCTCAGCTTTCCCTTTGGCTGGGCGGCGTTTGGCAGGCTAGCTCGTCCGGCAGCCGGAGGCAGCGCCGTCGGAAGAAGGCGTTCGCCTTTTGAACCGCAGCCCAGGAGGAATCTCATCCGCCCCGCCAAACTTGAGTCGAGACCGAGAGAAAGAAGAAAAAAAGGGAGAGAGAGAGAGGGAGGGAGGGAAGGAAGGAAGGAAGAAAGAGAGAGGGAGGAGGGAGGGAAGGAAGGGAGAGAGAGGGAGAAGAGGGAGGTAAGAGGGAGGGAGGGAGGGAAGGAAGGAAGGAAGAAAGAGGGGGGAAGGAAGGGAGAGGGAGAGGAGGAAGGAAGAGGGGGAGGGAGGGAGGGAAAAAAGAGGGAGGGAAGGAAGAAAGAGGGAAAGGGGGAAGGAAGAGAGGGGGAGGAAAGGAAGGAAGGAAGAGGGGGGAAGGAAGAGAGAGGGAGAGGGGGAAGGAAGAGAGGAAGGAAGGAAGAGGGGGAAGGAAGGGAGAGGGAGAGGGGAAAGGAAGAGAGGAAGGAAGAGATGGGGAGGGGGAGGTAAGAAAGGGAGGGAGGGAAGGAAGAAAGAAAGAGGGAGAGGGGGAAGGAAGAGAGGAAGGAAGAAATGGAGGGAGGGAAGAAAGAGAGGGAGGGGGGAGAAGGAAGGAAGGGAGAGGGAGGGAGGGAGAGAAGGAAGGAAGAGAGGGAGGGGGGGAGAGAAGGAAAGAAGGGAGAGAGAGAGAGAGAGAGAGAGAGAGAGAAGCAAACCAGCCAACGCTTTGCTAATGGAAGGGTTGAATGCTTTGGAGTAGGAGCCTTCGGCGGGGTGGGGGTGGGGGGTAGAAGACAGGCTCTGCTATTCAGGGGGGCTTGGCTTGCACGCAGCCCAAATCTCGGTCCCCTTTCCCCACGTGCGCCGCGACCAGTGAAGGATGCCGCCGCGGCTGCATTCACACCTGGCTGGTTTTCCGCGTGGTGCGAACTCCACAAGCTTGAGTCTTCTGGATTGGCAGCGTCGAGCAGCTGGGCTTCCCATCCATCCCCCTGCCTGGACTGGAGCCGTTGCGGGCCGCCCCGCCAAACTGCGCCCCCGCGAAGCCTTCGCTGGGAAGCCGCCTTTCCCTCCTCCCACCCCGAGATCCTCCCCTCCCACCCCCCGCTTCCCCAAGCAGCATCCATTCAAACGGCTAACAGAAGCACACGAGGCAAGCTCGTCACTCAATATATAGGTTTCTTTTAATATAAAAAAGTGTCTATTAAAAATTCCTTCCTAAATACACAAAAAGACCAATTGGGGTGCGGGAGGGGGAGCAGTAAAAGAAGGGGGGGAGAAAAAAAAACAGTGGCGGTGGGGGGAGGGGGGAATTCGGGGGGTGGACGAAGACAAAATTTTTTGGCCAGGGAGAGAGGAGGAATCAAGCAAGCAGCGGCGGCGGCGGCTCAGATGGTGCCAATCCGGAGGATTTGAGTGTGTTTCGTCTCCAAGCAACTACCAAGGCTGGTATATTTAGATGCACAAATGGACAACACAGGATGGGGTTTATTATTTTTTTTTCCTTTTTTTTTCTTTCTCTTTTTTTTTCTGCACGATCCACAAAGCTGTACGGAAGTTTCCAAAAACAGGAAAAGGAGGGAAATAGAGAGCAGGACAAAAGGCGGGGTGGGAAGGAGTGGGGAAAAGGGTGGGATTTTTGGGGGGGGGGGGGGGGGAGTCGCACGCATGCGTACACGCGCACGCACACACCCTGAGCTCAGCACTGGCATAAAAGGGCGCACGCGGAGGAAGGAATACTGTACTCATTTGGGCTTACAGGTGGCCAATGAGAACTCAAGAAAACTTCGTTCCCTCCCCTCCCCTCCCCTCCCCTCCCTCTCCCCCTCCCCTTCCTCAACGAAAGGGTATATTAGCATGTCTATTTTTTTCCCTAGTTTTTTTTTTTAATACAAACTTGGGTCTTTGGGTGTGTCCTGCCAAAACAAAAAAAAAACCAACCCAAAACAAAATATTTTTTTTGTTTCAAAACTCCCCCAAACAATAGAAAAGCAACTGAAAACTCTCAATGAGAAACCCATGCTGAAATTTGCACATCACAAAACCACAGCAGATGTACAGATGCAATATACAATTCACGATTTATAATAAAACATTATATACAATAAATAGGTTCTTGTTACTTTTTTGTGTTTTTTTTTTTTGTCAATCTGCAAATAAGATTTCTCAGTGCATATCCGACACAATTAGCTTCTCTCCTGCTTTGACTCTCTGGCCGCCTTTTTTTTTTCTCCGTTATTATTATTATTTTTGTCTTCAAAACATTTCAGATTTTGAATGTATGTGTGTATGTGCGCATGTATGTATAGGAGTATACATCTTCATGGTGTTTGCTCTTTTGTAATTTTTCTTTTTTTTTCTCTTTTCTCTTTTTTTACATTTTTGAAAAGTATTTACAATTGCTGGTTTTGTGCAGATAGAAAAGGCCCGTTTCCCTCAATACCCTCCCGCCCTCCCTCCTTGCTTCAGATGGAGAAGACATGTTTGCGAGCTTCTCCCAGTCAGATCCATCCGGCACTAAGGGGGCAGAGAGGAGCAGTAACAGAGGAGCTGGGGCCACACAAGAGAGCATGGGGAGAGCGCCCGAAAAGGCGATGCAAGTCTTCCGTGGTCTTGCTGGAATCTCTTGGGTCGGTGGTGGTGATGGTCGTGGCGGTGATGGCGATCTTCGCTGGTAGATCTCTCCTTGTTCTCCCACCCCATTCCAGCAAAGAAACAGGTCACAAGGAGCAGGTCTGTTGCATGCTTATAACAAAGGGAGTGGTGAGCAGACAGGAATCTTCTTCCTTTGGGTAACAGAAACTGAGAACAGAAACAAAGAAAGTTTACCGAGTGAAAACTGGAGGCAGATGGTAGTAGCTGGAGAACAGCCTAAGGGAGAAGAACCACAGCTGGATAATGCAAATAAGGGACGCAGATAGTGGACAATAACAAGAATGTCCTGCTTTTTTATCTGCTAAAACAAATAATTCCCTCAACACTGTCAAACTGTTCACCAAGTCTGCACTGCTATTATTAATCTTCTCATCCATCTCCTCCCACTTACGACTGTATGACTGTAACTTTGTTGCTTGGATCCTTACGATTTATATTGATTGTTTCCTAGTATGATTTGACTGCTTGTTTGTACCAGGGGTGAAATCCAGCAGGTTCTGACAGGTTCTGGAGAACCAGTAGCGGAAATTTTGAATAGTTCGGAGAAGCGGCAAATGCCACCTCTGGCTGGCCCCAGAGTGGGGTGGGAATGGGGATTTTGCAATATCCTTCCCCCAGGAGTGGGGTGGGAATGGAGATTTTGCAGTACCCTTCCCCTGCCACACCCACCAAGCCACGTCCACAGAACCAGCAGTAAAAAAATTTGGATTTCACCACTGTTTCATACCCTATGACAGTGATGGCTAACCTTTTTGCCATCGCGTGCCAAAAGTGGGGGGAGTGCGGTGGGGTCACACGCACGCGTGCCCACATCCATAATTCTATGCGCCCCGCTCCCCCATGCTCCCCCCGCTTTTGGCACATGATGGCATGGTGGGACCAGTAGGCCCGTTTTTTGTTCTCCCCAGGCTCCAGAGCCTTTCTAGGAGCCTGGGGAGGGCCAAAACAGCCTTCCCCACCCCCCCAGAGGCCCTCCGGAGGCCAGAAACAGTGTGTTTCCTGACTTCTGGTGGGCCCAGAAGGCCCGAAAATCAGCTGGCTGGTGCACGCATGCGTGTCGGAGCTGAGCTCGCGTGCCCACCGATATGGCTCCGCGTGCCACCTGTGGCACCCGTGCCATAGGTTCGCCATCACGGCCCTATGACTATCATTAAGTGTTGGACCTTAGGATTCTTAACGAATGTATCTTTTCTTTTTATGTACACCGAGAGCACATGGGCACCAAAGACAAATTCCTTGTGTGTCCAATCACACTTGGCCAATAAAGAATTCTAATCTAATCTAATCTAATCTAATCTAATCTAATCTAATCTAATCTTTTTCCAAATTAGGGGTTGAAAATGCAAAATGGCTTTAGATTTATTTACTTAATTTAAAACATTTGTATACCTGCTCGTCTTATAAACAGCTGTGGGCGATCCAAAGATGATCTCTAAGAGCAATGCTTCTCAACCTTGGCTTGGTCACTTGAAGATGTGTGGACTTCCAACTCCAAGCACTCCCCAGCGAATTAAGAGCTGGAGTTCATACACATCTTCAAGTGGCCAAGGTTGAGAAACGCTCTCTAGAGCAGTTTTTCTCAACCTCGGCCGCTTTTAAGACGTGTGGACTTTCAACTCCCAGAATTCCCCAACCAGCCATGCTTCTTTCTGGGAGTTGAAGTCCTCACGTCTTAAAAGCGGCTGAGGTTGAGAAACACTGCTCTAAAGCAGGGGTCTTCAACCTTGGCAACTTTACGACTTGTGGACTCCAACTCCCAGAATTCCTCAGCCAGCATATGGGAGTTGCTGGGAGTTGGAGTCCACAAGTCGTAAAGTTGCCAAGGTTGGAGACCCCTACTCTAAAGTATATTGCCTGCAGCCTGTGTTCCTCCCATCAATGGCTCAAAATCTTGGAACCCACATGGTTTTTCCTGGTGTTTCTACTTAGTCGCAGTTCTCCAACATTTTACACAGAGGCTTTTCCTAGCCCTAATCTGATTCAGACAGAGCTTCCAGGAGGGTCAATCTAGCATCTTCCTGTCTGAGGAACTCCTGAGCCCATAGATCTTAAAGTTGGACACCTTTGCATTAGAAGTTACCTGCAACTCATCATCCTGGATTAAAGCACAGGGCTTAGGGGCTTGTCTATGCGCTTGGCCTTATATGCCTTCCACATGTACATCTGCAGTGTGGCTTGCTGACTGCCAGATTGGTTGAAGTGGAGTGAGGAGGTTAGGTTGCTAATCTAAGACAACCTTCACCAAGGTGTTAAGACCTCAACTAGCAATTGGATGGTGTTGGATTGAAGGAAAACAGTGTAGGAAGTTAGCACCCACCCCTCTCCTAGAAGAATGAAATATTTTAGGAAATATTAAAAAGGCAGAATATATTTCCCTGGATGAGAAATGGAGAAGCATGTTTTAAAGACAAAGCAGCTCCCACCTTTCTGCCTCCGACCCCTGCCCCCCTTTGTCAATGGGCCATTAAGACCTTAGCCAAGCTCACTCATTCCCCCCACCTTTGTCAATGGACCATCATCTGCAACACAATAGGACCCCATCTAGCAACAGAAACTCACCACATGGCACCTGGGAAGATTACATCAGTCAGCAAGGCTAGCTAAGACTCCCACCCCTTGGGAGATTGACAACCAATCAGGATAGTCTTCCTGTGCCCCAGGAAGTTCAAAGCCCAAAGAGGGCATAAAACCCGGGGACTCGCAGCATCTCTGCCCTTTTTTCTACTCAGGAACTCAAACCATGTGATCCTGTCCACCATTAAACCATCTTTCCAAGCAGTCTCTGTGTTTCCAGTGTCTTTTTCCCCACCTGGAGCTGAACCCAGAAGGATATTTCTTCCAACAATAGCCTGGAACAATGACCCTCAATGCCTTTCTGAAGTTTTACCTATAAGTGTTGGAAGTGCATTCCCCAGTCTATAAATGGCAAACGGAGGTGCATGGATTAATTTCAGTCCAAATCAACTTGCAAAATCAAAACGGGCTCAATATCCCTCATCAATACAACTTCCAAAATCAAACTGGTTCAATCAATCAATCAATACGGGGGGGGGGGGGGGAGTTTCTTTTTCACATGCACCAAAGCTTTCCTGCAGTATCTGAGTGGTTCAGAGGCATCCAGGTCATTTTCGCTTTCTAGTCTGATCTGGAAAGTCAATTCTGTTCAGATGATTGATCATAGCGGGTTCAAATGAAATCCCCGATTTGAAATTTTGCATGGCCCTAAAATGCACCTAAGGCAATAGACCTGATCAACTCTGTGTGGACCATGACCATTCTTCTGGTCTAGAAGAAAAACTTAAGGCCAGAGGAAGGACAAATTAGGGCACCGTATTGCTAAACCCAACTCCCTTTAGCCCAGCCCCAATTGGGTTTGGGGTGATAGCAATAGCACTTAGACTTACATACTGCTTTATAGTGCTTTATAGCCCTCTCTAAGCGGTTTACAGAGTCAGCCTATTGCCCCCCAACAATCTGGGTCCTCATTTTACTGACCTCGGAAGGATGGAAGGCTGAGTCAACCTTGAGCTGGTCAGAATCGAACTCCCGGCAGTGAGCAGTGAATTAACCTGCAATACTGCATTCTAACCACTGCGCCACTATGGCTCATGATGGGATGCTGACAACTGTAAAGTAGCTTCTGGAAGAGAGAAAAACTTTTTCTCCCCAAGACATTACATGTTTGGGCAAAGTAATGGCAAAAGGTCTCAAAAATTTACGATCAAACTAATTTTGCAAGTGTCGCAAAAGTATCTGAACTGCACTGCTTTCCTCAAACTTGGCACCCTCCTGGTGCGATACATGAAATCGAAAACACACAAACGTGTCTGGATCAGGCCTTGTGAAGCCTACAAGGAGAATGACAGGTATTTTCTTTTTCAGCAACTGGTAGCGAAAGGTATTTTGGCTGGGTTCACACATTGCACTGGGTCATGGTTTCTTTAACTGTAGCTTAATGAATAAGCTGTCGCCTGTTGCTTTTCCAGGTTCCGGCGAGCAGGCCAGATGGACTTCACGCATGCAGGAGCACTGGAAACCGTAAGAGTAGTCGCCCGGTGCGCATGCGCGCCAGAAACTAAAGATCAGATGACGGGGCCCATTTGTGTGCTGGAAACTAGAAGCTCATCTTCCCGGTGCATGCATGCGCGGGCGGCTGCTCTTCCGGTTTCCGGCACGCACATGCAGCCCGGCCACCTGGTCTTCATGTGCGCATGCGTGCCAGAAACCAGAAGACTAGGTAGCCAGTGCACATGCACACACTGGAAACTGGAAGATCATTTTCCCGGTGCACGCATGTGCACCGGATGGCTGCTCTTCCGGTTTCCGGTGCACTCCCATTTTGGCACTCGGTGCTGAAAAGTTTCACCAACACGGCACTAAGCCAAAACTAAACCACCATCATATTTTACCCTCCTCTTTGCCACTGGTACAAGATAGTTTGTCAGCCTTATGAGAACACTGACCGTGCTGACAGACCTTTGGGGAACTGGCAGCAAGCCAACAAGCTGATAAAGAAGAGAAGTGAAATACAACATGTAAAGTTGTCTTCAGAGAAATATCCCATGCAGGGACTGGGTTTCTACAACATACTAGATTAGGCTAAACCAGGGGTCTGCAACCTTAAACACTCAAAGAGCCATTTGGACCCATTTCCCACAGAAAAGAAAACACCGGGAGCCACAAAACCCTTCCCGTGCCTGACTATTTCTTGAGCGGCCACAAAACTAGCATACGTAGTTGAATTAAATGTTCTGTTTTCTTCGGAAACTTTTCTTTTCTTGGATTTATCCATGGTTGGCCTACCAGAGGGTTGAAAAGCTCAATAAATCGCATGCTGGCGGGTGTCACACATTGGCAGTTGTGATGCATATTTTGAGTGACAGGGAGCCGCAGCAGAGGGGTGAAAGAGCCACATGCGGCTCCAGAGCCGCAGGTTGCTGACCCCTGGGCTAAACCATGGTTAGAAGTTTCTTGGATAATAAGCGAAACGTCTTCAAAGGAAAACCAGAAAGTCCAGTTGCCTCTTGAAAAAGCACCTTTGGGACAACCATGGTTTTGTAGTTTGTACAGGTAGTCCTCAACTTATAACAGTTTGTTTAGTCACCATTTGAAGTTACAATGGCACTGAAAAAAGTGACTTATGACCGTTTTTCAGATTCACATTTAGCATCCCCCACGGTAACGTCATTTACATTCAGATACTTGACAACTGACTCATATTTATGATGACTGCAGTGTCCCAGAATCATATGATCCCTTTTGCGACCTACTGACAAGCAAAGTCAATGAGGAAAAACGAGATCCACTTAACAACCGTGTTACTAATTTAATGACTGCAGTGATTCAACTTAACAAATATGGCAAGAAAGTCATAAAAAATGGGGCAAAACTCACTTAAGAAATTTCTCACTTAGCAACATAAATTTTGGGCTCAACTGTGGTTGTAAACTGAGGATTACCTGTAGTTCCAACGTGTTGTAGAAACATAGAAGCCAAGTCTCTCCTTTTGAGAATAGGAGTCCCTTCTGCTGCTATTATCTCAAAGTTGGATTACTACGATGGACTCTACTTAGGAGACCTTTGAAGAGGCATTTAGCTGCTGTGTAGACTGCAGTCAGTTTTAGCATCAGTACACCTGCATTAGTGGCCAGTGTGATTCTGGATACAGCTGAAATGCTGGTTGTGACTTATGAAGCTTGGTCCAGATTACCCACAGGTTCACTTTCTCTAAACAGAGCCTGTTCCACCTGGTCAGTGATGGTTTAAATCCCTTTCCTTGGGACGTTGGAGAAGCAAGAGACTTTAGGGAGGTATTTTCTGGGTGGACCTATTACTAGAATACCATCTGAAGTCCAGTTGGTTCCGTTACTTAAACAGGAAGACTGAGCATGCATTTAAGATCCAATGCATGATCAGACTGCATAACACCCCTGACTTGTGCTGCTCTGAAGATACCTTGTTGTGTTAATTGATTTGAGCCACCCTGAATTTGTGGAAATACAGAACCATGAGTGGTAGAAATTCTGCGTGATCAACAAATCAAAAAAATAAAAATAAACTGCAAGTTGATGATAGTTATTTGGGCATAGCATATAATGTGAACGCCAGAGTTTTAATTTTCTTTAAGGGTTGATGGTTTAACCTATCGATTAACCCAGCAATTGTGGGACTGAATCAACGCGTAGCACTAGTTGTACTACACAGGCCTTTCAGTCCAAGCAGAAGCAGACAAGAGCTTCTTTCAGGCTCTACGAACCAGACTTTGTAGTTTTCAGAGGCCAACCCACGTGGGGATCAGGAGACATAAAAATGCAGAGGCATGGAGCACTTAACCCTCCCGTGAAAAATGATGGAGGCCCTCAGGCAGAAGCAGCAGAGTGACAGGCGTCCTAGGGAGTCAAAGGATGAGGAGAACGGATGAGGAGAACGGAGGGATCAGTTGTCATAGAGACTGTGACGGAGGACAGCCTTGTTCAGCTTAATTAACATGGGAGAGCTGCAAAAGGTATGTGTTGGGAGAGCAAGAGGTTTAGAAGTGGCATCAAAATGGATGCCAGTAGGCAGCGACGGGAGGAATGGCTGCCTTGATAATGTTCTGGGAAGACACAGAAGCCCCTTTTCCCAACTTTGTCTCTTAGATTAACCCACCCTAACCTTTCAAACTTTCTGGATCTTAGGCAGGCCCAAGGCCTGGAAAGAAGATGTAGATCAGGAGTGTCAAACAAACTGAAGGACTGGCACGTGGTGCCTCTGCCAGCGAAAAAAGAGCTCAGGAGGACTGTGGGCGGCCCTCCCGAGCTCCGTTTTTGTTGGCAGAGGGTTGCAGGAGACTGTTGCAGCCGAAAATGGACTTCGAGAGCCCCTTTTCCCTGGCAGAGCACTCAGGCCGCCACAGGCGACCCCAACATGAGTGACATCGAGCTGGCCATTCCCCCCCGGCCACACCCACTCCCCCCCTTAGGTCAAACACAACCATGATGCGGCGCTCAATGAAATCGAGTTTGACACCCCTGATGTAGATGAAGAGGTGATCTCACACTACATTCAAGATGAATGAGCTGCGTATAAGAGACCAGTGAAAGCATGGCCATAATACGGTTCTGTTAACAGACAATCTGCCTCACAATATATCAACAGAAGGGATGGATAAAGGGTGGTGAGAAACGTATATAAATTAGGTTCTCCTTATCACACTAAACAGGTTCCCCCCCCCCCCCCCCCAAGCTGGGTACCCTGAATGGTAATCATGCTGGCTAGAATTCTGGCAGTTCGTTGACATATCTGAAGGGCCTCTGTTATAATATGGTTTGCTTTTCTACTACCGTGTTTCCCCAAAAATAAGACCTGGGTCTTATATTCATTTTTGCTCCAAAAGACGCAGTAGGGCTGATTTTCTGGTTAGGTCTTATTTTTGGCGAAATACAGTACTAAATGCATCCATTTGGCTGACAATCTTAACTTGGTCTTATTTTGGGGGTAGGACTTATATTACGAGCATCCTGAAAAATCATGCTAGGGCTTATTTTCCGGCTGGGTTTTATTTTCGAGAAAACAGGGTATTTAGTGTTGCATGAAACAAGAGGTGGTGGTTCCTAAACCTTGGCTTACAGCTTTGCATATTGTATAAATCGTAGCCGACTGGGGTTAATTTAACTCCGTTGAATCAGAAGGTGGCTTAGCGCAATGTATGAAGCCCATCAAATACCATTTTGCAGTTTTCCCAGGAAGCCACAGTTCGAATGATGTGCTGAGACTGAACTCAGCAATCTGGCTTCTGGATTGGATTTTGAGATCGGTATTTATGGACTCCTGCCAACTCCCATACCTTGGCAAGATGCCTAGATCTTTTGTATTTGGCTTCCTAGTCCTCAGCCTCTTGCTACCTGTAGAGAGACAGGAGCCTCTCCCACTGGCTTTGAACTCTCCGCACAATTAAGATAACTATCTCGGGGAGCTTCCACCATAAACCATGCCTTGTATTACCCACAGCTGCACCTTGTAAGGAGCCATCATCAGGGGTGAGATCTAAAATTTGTTACTACCGGTTCTGTGGGCATGGCTTGGTGGTGGGGGTAATGTGACTGGGTGGGTGTGGCCATTTTTTTTTCCTTTTAAAACCATTTTTTACATGTAAAACCATGTAAAAAATGCTTTCAAAAGGCTCTGACTATCCCAGCTGAGTTGCCTGATCAGCAGGCAACTCAGCTGGGATAGTCAGAGCTTGGATCGTCAGAGGCATTTAAAAGAAAAAAAAGGCTCTGATGATCACGCGGCTCAGCTGGGCATGGGGGGCAGGGGCAAGGATTTTTGTTACCGGTTCTCCGAACTGCCCGCCGCCATCGCTACCTACTCGCCCGAGCCAGTCCGAACTGGGAGCATTTCACCCCTGGCCATCATGTATTGTTTACAAGTTATTGGAGCTTGGTTCACCCAGCATACTAATTCACAACCAAGAAAGCCACATTAAGTCTTTGTACTGCTTTCTCCTAATCCAGTGCTTCCGCAACCTTAGCCATGTTAAGATAGATGGATTTTAACTCCCAGAGTGTCCCCAGTCTGGTTGGGACATTCTGGGAGTTGAACTCCCCCTTTGTTGAAAATGGTTACATTTGGGAAACGCTGCCCTAATTCATATGCTTTTTGGAAGACATAAATTCTGCTCCCCATTATGGGCACATATTTTAACTCTTTGAATCAATAAAACAGGTGGTGGTAACCATTGATATGGGTTGGACAAGTGGTGGGAATTCGAACAATTTAACAACCGGTTCTCTGACCTAATGATTTCTTCTAACAACCAGTTCACCAAACTGCTCAGAAAGTTAACAACCGGTTCTCCCGAAGTGATGCGAACCGGTTGAATCCCACCACTGGGTTGGACTAAGCGAATAAGAAATTGTCTTGACCAGACCAAGGATGCCAGTAGCTGTCTCTCTTTGCTCCTCCCCCAGAGCTAACCAAAGGCATTCTGTCTAGATTTGTACACTGCCCTGAATCACGATTTGCCTGATTGTGGCTTGTTGAATAGATCACTCTGGTGATTCTGCACCACACATTAAGCCATAAAATACATTTTACAAACCCTAATAGGTGGGTTTAATGTCATACATTAAGCCAAATCCAAACTACATCTTGCTTAAGCGGAATACTTCACCCTGACTTTTATTATTGATACAGGGGCATTATAAGGCTGGATCCACATGGCATCCTAAACCCGACCCCCAAAAACTATGTCTGCTCATTTGCCTTACATTGACTGACTGAAGCTCTTTTTGAGTTTCAGGCAGGAATTTTCCAGCTCTCCCTGACTTCTTCTCTCTCTTGGGTCAAGAGGAGAAATCAAGCAAAAGTGCAACAACAACAAAAGAGCTAGAGAGAAGTGGAAGGGAATCTGCCTAAGAGACTTTGGATATTCTGGAGCACGCATGTGTACTTCTGCATGTGTGCGATCACCAGGGGTGATCATCCAGCAGGTTCTGACAGATTCTGGAGAACCGGTAGCGGAAAATTTGAGTAGTTCAGAGAACTGGCAAATACCACCTCTGGCTGGCCCCAGAGTGGGTGGGAATGGGGATTTTGCAGTATCCTTCCCCTGCCACGCCCACCAAGCCACGCCCACAGAGCCTATAGTAAAAAAAAATTGGATTTCACCACTGAAATAACTCCAAGTTCCTAATCGGACAGTCATAAAGACGGCTCCTTTATCAGACCTGGTGAGAGGTTTTGTGGCATAAATAGGTTTAGATCTACAGGCAAGAGGAAGAGCAAACTTTGCAGAGCCCACGCACTGGTGGCCTTTGCAGCACAAATGTGAGTCCTTTCTAGATGTCTGGAGACAACTACGGAAGCCTTGAAAGGAAAGGGAATACCAGCTGTGGGTTACAAGGTTCTAGTTTTTTTCACAATCCTGTTAAGATTTCTGAGGATCTCTAGCTTCTCATTAGGCATGCAGAGGCAGGGAAAGATGGACTGAGGGATGAAGATAAGCGTTCAAGACGATTACAGCCCAGTCTTCTCTGACTTGTGGGATTCTCGCATCTTCCTCCTGCAATCTGAATCTCAGCACCTCTCGGTGCTAACCAGCATGGCCAAAAGATAAGGAGGATGGAAGCAGCACGGCCAAAGCATTTTGAAAGACCAGACTAGAGTTACAGAGCCAAGCGATTTTAAGAATCGGACGAATGGTGTTGTCCTGTCCAGAAGGCACCTCTTCAGAATTTGCCTGGAGACGGCAAATGGCTCACAGATTTGCCCGAGACAAAAGATATCCTATGCAAAAGATACCCGGTCTGCCAGGGAGAACTGGCCTGAATCCTCTCTGTGATTTGCTAATCCTTAACGGAAGATGCAAATTAAACGAGGAACACATTTGCTTATTTACTGCCACGAGGGACCACGGTCTTATGCAAGATACCGAATCCCTCCTCGTTCCGTGACCACCGGGAATCTGAGTCAGCAGCCTCCCCTCTGGCCTTTGAGATTTCACTAGGCAATGATCAGCCCACATACTTCCAGACAATCTTAGTAGCCTTGAGGGATGTGCAAACTTGGTTCTTTAAAAAAAAAAAGAAGTGGTGGAAAGAGATTTTCCAGAAGCTGAATTCTGGGAAAAAGCAATCGCTCATCAGCAGAAACATGCTTTGCATTCAGATAGTCCTTGGTTTTCTTGTCCTTGGTCCTTGCCATCTCCATCCAGAGAAGGCTGAGAGAGACACTGCTGCTAGGAAGCGCTGTTAAAGCTGCACTGGCAGAACAAAGTGAGCTCCAAGGACAGCTCAGGCAAGTTGGCTTTCTTTGTGCCAACACCTTTCCTTCTGGGTTTTTTTCCCCCCCAAGGGTGGGTGGGTGGGTGGGGGAATCTGGGTTCACCTGAAAGCTGATTGGGGCCAGAGAGGTGAAGCGCACATCAGATTCGATAGCAAGGGCTGAATTTAGCAGCACAGCAGTACATCTAGCAAAGGCAGGGAGTGCCAGGTACATCTGACGAAAGGATCGTTAATCAACGATGAGAAGACTTTGCCAGAAAGGAAGAAGTAGGGCTGTTAACAGGATGCTCTCTCTCGCTCTCGCGCTCTCTCTCTCTTGGTATTTTGGCTGGATGTTGTAATCCCTGCATTTCGGGAAGGGGTGCACAGAGGCAATCTTGGGCAAGCTGAACCCAATAGATCTCCTTACTCAGAACAAGGCAGCATTGTGAACTCAGTAGGTTATGGTTACCAGGAGTTGTTCATTCATCAATTAATTGCATTTCTCCCCTGCTTCTCCTGATCCAAAATCCCAAAGCGCTTTCTTCATAACATCTCTCCAAAACGAAAACCGAGCTAAGACCACGAAGAACCAGTAAAAAATAGAATAAAGCCAGCCCATTAATCAGGGGTGAAATCCAGCAGGTTCTGGCAGGTTCTGGAGAACCGGTAGTGGAAATTTTGAGCAGTTCGGAGAACCGGCAAATACCACCTCTGGCTGGCCCCAGAGTGGGGTGGGAATGGAGATTTTGCAGTATCCTTCCCCTGGAATGGCGTGGGAATGGGTATTTTGCAGTATCCTTTCCCTGCCACGCCCACCAAGCCACGCCCACCAAGCCACATCACACTCACCAAGCAAGCTTACAGAACCGGTAGTAAAAAAAATTGGATTTCACCACTGCCATTAATATATAAGAATCCAGGGGAGACCTACAGACAAAGAGAAGGCTTTTTTTTTTTTTAAAGATGCCTAAAATGCATCGATGCTAGGGCCTGGTGTACCCCCCAAAAAACAATTCCTCTCGAGCCCACCCAGCACTGACAAATGATTTCCCCAACGTTTGTCATCCTTCCCTCTTTGCGTTTCCTTTTCAGCATGTTGTTATTTTTAAAGCCCAGCTATTGGGGATTCATTCCAGGGGCCAGAAGCTAAGCATTAATTAGAGCACCGCTGGCTGGCCTCACGCTTTGGGGGATGCTAGACTACATCCTTCCTGCATCCCCCAGAATGGGGGTTCACTCAGAGCGCTAGTGCCACACAGCTGGAGGGCCCCACCTCAGTACATCCGCATTAAAGAAGTACCCAAGCTGATCTGCCTCCCTCCCTCCCTCCCTCCTTTCCCCGTGAATGGATTTAAATGAGCATTTAATGTGACTTTAATATGGCTGTTTCAGTATGCTAATCCATTATCGATTGATTGTTAAAAAAAAAGAGAAGCTCCTTCTCTGAAATGGAACAAGCCGGTGAGAAACAAACCTGGCATGCAATTAGTGCCAAATTACCCAGCCCCTGATGGCTTTGAGTACATCCTGATTAAAGCTGAAAAACACAGGAGGAAAGGGGGACAAAATCCAGACAGGCATCTGCACTCCAGGAAAAGGCCTTCTGATGGTGGTGGGGGGGTGGGGGGTGGAGAAGAGAGGGGGAGGAGGTGTGTGCACATGGTGGAACAACCTAATCAAGAGGATTAAAGGCACAGGTGCATACCTCGGTATAGTGCAGCCAGAAAACTCACACGCCACAAACAATGAAACAAGGACAAGGTCTGCAAGGCTGCGTGGAACGGGAATTCAGTGACTAGAGAGGTTGGAAAAGAACAAAAGACGCTATAAATTTGCTGGGAGGGGGTATAAATACGTCTGCATGGTGTTCTCCTGCTCAAGCAAGCCTGGGGGAACAGCAGGATTGGAGTTAAGCCTCCATTAGTCACAACCAGCATCACCGAGAGCCAAAGGTCACTCCACAGCAATAACATCTGGAAGACCAGTTTCCCCACTTTTAGAGAATGAGCTTAGTCCAAGTTCGTCTACTGCAGCCAATTTTGGTCACCATACTATGAAAAAGATATTGAGACTTTGGGGGGAGGGGAAAAAAATCACTTTCCCCCCCAAAGAGTCACTTTGGGCAGCGAGATAGGTGGCTAAATAGAAATTTAGCAATATTGAGTGAAAGCATCCAGGCTTGCAAAGACCCAGGTTCGCACAGATGCCTCCAACATCTGGGTTGCTACGTTGTTTTCAATGTGACCTAATGACTTCCCGGTATGCGAAGTTTATACCGCAGCCAATTTTGGTCACCGTAGTACAAAAAAAGACGTTGAGACTTTGGAAAAAGTTCAGAGAAGAGCGACTAAGATGATCAAAGGCCCGGAGACTAAAACATAGGAAGAACGGCTGCAGGATTTGGGTTTGGCTAGTCTAAAGAAAAGAAGAATTAGGTGGTGACATGATAGCAGTGTTCCAGTACTTGAGGGGCTGCCACAAAGAAGAGAGGGGTCAAATTATTCTCCAAAGCACCGGAGGGCAGGACAAGAAACAATGGTTGGAAACTAATCGAAGAGAGAAGCAACCTGGAATTGAGGAGAAACTTCCTAACAGTGAGGACAATTAACCGGTGGAACAGCTTGCCTCCAGGAATCGAGGCGCACCATCACTAGAGGTTTTTAAGAACAGCCTAGACAGACACTTATCTGAAATGGTATAGGTTCTCCTGCTTGAGCAGGGGGCTGGACTAGAAGACCTCCAAGGTCCCTTCCAGCGCTATTCTATTCTATTCTATTCTATTCTATTCTATTCTATTCTATTCTATTCTATTCTATTCTATTCTATTCTATTCTATTCTATTCTATTCTATTCTATTCTA
>WNWU01000029.1:744952-763534 GCA_012654045.1 Ptyas mucosa | reverse complement strand
TGGAGACCCCTGCTCTAGGCTGTTCCATTGAAGACTGTAGGAAGGGCATTATCTTTTCTTCCGCATATCCTCTCCCAATTAAAAGTAACAAACACAAAGGAAAATTAAAAAGGCAAAGGGGACCCTTGGATCATCAGATCTTATCATATCGTTTAAAAACATATGAAGAACGGTTGCAGGAATTGGATATAGGCAGTCTAGAGAGAAGAAGGACTAGAGGGGTGACATGATAGAAGTATTCCAGTATTTGAGGGGCTGCCACCAAGAAGAAGGGCTCAACTTATTTTCCAAAGTACCAGAAGGCAAGATAAGAAACAATGGATGGAAACTAATCAAGGAGAGAAGCAACCTGGAATGAAGGAGAAACTTCCTAATAGTGAGAACAATTAACCAGCGGAACTTTAGAAATTGTAGATGCTTAATCACTGGAGGTTTTTAAGAAAAGACTGGACGGCCACCTTTCTGCA
Source organism: Ptyas mucosa (assembly GCA_012654045.1). NCBI lineage: Eukaryota > Metazoa > Chordata > Lepidosauria > Squamata > Colubridae > Ptyas > Ptyas mucosa. The sequence continues at coordinate 763,067 of WNWU01000029.1, read as the reverse complement.
ATGGTATAGGGCCGTGATGGCGAACCTATGGCACGGGTGTCACAGGTGGCACACGGAACAATATCAGTGGGCACGCGAGCATTGCCATAGCTCATCTGCAGCACGCATGAGTGCACTGGCCAGCTGATTTTTGGGCCTTCCGATCCCACCGGAAGTTGGGAAATGGGCTGTTTTCGGCCTCTGGAGGGCCTCCAGGAGGGTGGGGAAGGCTGTTTTCGCCCTCCCCAGGCTTCTAGAAAACCTCTGGAGCCTGGGGAGGGTGAAAAATGGGCCTACTGGGCCCACTGTGCCATCACATGCTAAAAGCGGGGGAGGGGGAGTGGGGCGGGGGCAGGGCGCATTGAACTATGGGTGTGGGCACACACGTGGGCGACCTCCCCACGCTCCCCCCGCTTTTGGCACGCGACGGCAAAAAAGTTAGCCATCACTGGTATAGGGTCTCCTGTTTGAGTAGGGAGGCGGATCTTCATCTCCAAGGTCCCTTTCAGCTCTATTCTGACCGTTTTAATTTTGCAGTGTTAGTGACCCATCACCCCATGTATGAATTGTGCTCACCACCAACTCAGTCTGTAATGTCCCAAAGGTGCTTTTTCAAAAGGCCACTGGACTTTTGTTTTTTTCCTTGAAGACGTTTCGCTTCTCATCCAAGAAGCTTCTTCAGTTTGTCTTCAAGGAAAAAAAAAAACAAACACAAAGTCCAGCTGTCTTTTGAAAAAAGCACTTTTGGGACAACCATGACCTGGATGATGGAGAATCTCCACAGACATCAGTCTATAATGAATGCTTCAGGGTCTTATTTGCTGGTTGGCCTAGCTGTAGTCCTTTCCCCGTGGCCTCTACTCACACAAATTGCTGCAATTAATTTTTATCAGCTTCCCCGATTCTAATTCCTGGGACCAGAAAGTCGTGACCTTCAAAGTGAGGAATAGGCTGAGTCTAACAGGATGTATCTACCATATTTTTCAGAGTGTAAGACGCACCTATCTTTTTTGGTGAGGAAAAGAAGAAAAAAGAAATCTGCCTCTGAGCGATTTTGCCTCGTGGCAGCGAACAGCAAACAGCCTGCTTTACTTTCATTTTCGTTTTCAGCATAGCTTGATTTGCACAAGGGGAAAAAAAATCTGCTCCAGCAATTTTCTACCTTGCAGCAAGCAGCAGAACTCTGAGCCTCCAATCCAATCAACTTGATTGGATTGGAGCCTTGGTGGCGCAGCAGACTAAAGTGCTGTTAACTAGCATCAGTTGCTTGTAATTACTGCAAGTTTGAATCTCACCAGGCTCAAAGTTGACTCAGTCTTCCATCCTTCCGAGGGAGGTAAAATGAGGACCCGGATTGTGGGGGCAATAAGCTGACTTTGTATAAAAAAGAACACCACTTGGGGGGGCCGAAAACCCTACTAAGCAGGTATATACAAAAGTATGAAGGCTATTGCTTAACGCATTGTAAGCCGCCCTGAGTCTCCGGAGAAGGGCGGCATATAAATTGAACCAATAAACAATAAACTTGTGCTAATTAGGCTGTGCTGAAGCTGAAAGGAGCTGTTTTTTTCTTGCTGTTTGCTTGCAAGGAGGTAAATTGCTAGGAGGCAGAGGCCAAAGGGTGGGGGCCAGTGGGTGGGCCGGCCTACATTCAGTGTATAAGACACACCTAAATTTTCACCCCCTATTAGCGGGGGAAAAAGGTGCGTCTTATACTCCGAAAAATACAGTATACGTTGCTTGCTTGTATGAGGATGCGTGCATTTCAGTTTAATATCCCCCTTTTCTACGCATCGGGTGCTGACAGCATCTTCCCTGGCCAATCTGGACAAACTAGGGAACAGAATTGTTCACGAAACTCCAAAGGCCTGGTTGAAGGAGAAAGCCTTGATCTGAGGATGGAAAGAGTGAAAGATAAATACAACTCCCAAGGGAAGCTATTCCGGAGCTTGGGAGTGACAGGGACCTCGTGAGATTTGGAAGTGAAATCTTTTGTCTCTCACTCTGCGTGTCTGGAATGTCAAAGAGGTATGTATACTGCTATATCAGAGCTCCTGAACTTAGCTTTCAGGAGCCTCTGGGATCATCTGTCCCCCCACTAAATATTAATTTACTTGTTCTATTTTTTTATTTTTCAACGCCTATCCTGCCTTTCTGCATTATGACCCTTTAGGTGGCTAATAAAAGTAATGACGGGTACAGAAATACAATACAGCCAAATAACTTGTTTACAGACAGCTAATCTCAACCCCAACGCTTAGTTAACAGATGGAACCTCTGAATTGGAAGAGCCGGATGGAGGGCATCCAAAAAAGGAGCCAAACATTTATAACCTCTTTCCCTGGTGGGTCTTCCTAGTAGTAGCTGGAACTTATTTCTGAAGCGGAAAAGAGGCCATGAGAGCTACATAGGCATATGGAGGCTGAGGATCACACACAGGGTTTAGAGTTACCGCATTTATCTTCCTACTCCCCCCCCCTCCTTTTAGGGATGGTGTTTAAATTATAGCAAAACACAGCTACCGCTGGTGACGTTCACACACCATGCTAAGCGGGAGGAGGGTTTATAACAGTGGTGAAATGTAAAATTTGTTACTACCGGTTCTGTGGGCGTGGCTGAGGTGTGTGTGTGTAATGTCACTGAGTGGGCATGGCCAACTTTTTTTAAAAAAAAAACTTTTAAAACCATTTTTTCTACAACCTCTTCGGCCCCAAATAAGACCTAACCAGAAAATAAGCCCTAATGCATCTTTTGGAGCAAAAATTAATATAAGACCTGGTCTTATTTTCAGGGAAACATGGTAGATCTACACCAGGGGTGTCAAACTTTATTTCATTGAGGGCTGCATCAGGGTTGTGGTTGACATCGAAGGGGTGGGCGTGGCCAAGGTGGGTATGGTCAGCATGACATCACTCATGATGGGGGGGGGTGCCTGTGGTAGCCTGAGTCAGTGAAAATGGGCTCCCAAGCTCCGTTTTCGGCTGCGACAGCCTCCTGCAACCCTCTGCCAACGAAAACGAAGCTCCATTTTCGCTGGAAGAGGCACCACAGGCCGGTCCTTCGTTGTTTCCAGGGTGGTCTGGTGGGCCAGATCTAAGTACTTGGCAGGCCAGATGCGGCTCGCGGGCCTTGAGTTTGACACCCCTGATTTACACATTGATCTCGACTGGCTTACGTAAAACTGCTGCCTGGATGAGATCTTGCCACAGGTAATCTTCCACTTACAACCATTCGTTTACTGACTGTTCAAAGTCACAATGCTACTGGAAAAAAATGACTGATGACCATTTTTCACACTTATGACCATTGCAGCATCCCTACGGGTCACGTGATCAAAATTTGGACGCTTAGCAATTCGCCTGTGTTTAGGATGGTTGACGTATCCCGGGGTCATGTGATCACTTTTTGCGCCCTTCTGACAAGCAAACTCAATGGGGAAGCAAGATTCACTTTATAACCACATTATTAACTTAAAACAACTGCAGCGGTTCACTGAAGGACTGTGGCAAGAAAGGTCGTAAAATGGGACAAAAGTCACTTCACTATCTTGCTTGGCAACGGAAATGTTGGGCTCAGTTGTGGTCCCATCTCAAGGACCACCTCTATTAGCATCGTCCTAAGACAGCGTTCCTCAACCTTGACACAACTTTTAAGATGCGGGGACTTCAACTCCCAGAATTCCCAAGCCAGCATGAGTCTAAACGTTGGCTGAATTGTCAGGGAATTCTGGAGTTGAAATCCACACATCTTAAAGAGGCCGAGGTTGAGAAACACTGCCCTAAGTTCAAACTCCTGTCCGAGAGCCATTCGCCAGTTGGTATCTGAGTTCGTGTCTACCATTACATCAGACCCTTTTTTAAAAAACACTCCACCGAGGAACCTGTTTGTTTGTTTTCATCCCCATTGTGCCGTGAGCCTCTTTGCTAGCCCCATTGGCATGATGATAACGATGATGATGAGCTCCCAAGCCCACTTCGTCCCCATCCCCATCCCCGCACCCCCCTCCCCTCCCAGCTCTTCCTCAGGCACCTACCCTGAAACAAAACCTCGTGTCTGGTTGGCACTTCAGATGACACTACAAGGAGGTGACTGTGAATGTGTCCTCGGGATGCTGTTCTAGCATTGGACCCAAAAACCCGCTCTTCTGGGGTGCGGTCATGATTGGGTGCCCTTGGGGTGCAAAGCTGGGGTACCTATAGTTGTCCTGCAGCGGCAGCATCGAGTCTCTCGGGACCGGGGAGATATTTAAGTCATTCATCAAGGGGCAAATATAGGCTCCTCGGTGATGAGCCCTTGCCATGTCCATGGGCTCCTTCTCACTCTTGGAAGGGTTGCTGCTGGGGGGACTGGTCAAATGGGGGTTGAGGCAAGAAGCCTCGGGGCTCCTCCCCATGAAGTCTACCAGCATGCCCACGCCGGCTTTGTTGTCATAGGGAGGGCTGCGGGTGCTGGCAGTGGGCGAATACCAATAGCTGGGGTTTTTACAGCTGGGAGAATCATAGTGCGGCTGAGACATGGAGAGGTCCCGGCAGGCCATGTGGGCGGCCGAGTGGGCCAAGCCGGCCACCCCGGCGATGCCATGTTTGAGCGAGTCACAGGCCGGAAGCTTCCGGATGTCACTGGGCCGCAAGTCCTCTTTGAAAGCCAGGGTGGGGGAGCAGTTGGGCGAGAAAGCTTTCTGCAAGCTGGCTTCGAACACCGTCTGCTGAGAGGGTGGGGCAGCCAGCTGGTGGGGCAGGGTGGGGAAATGCTTGCTCTCCAAGTCCGTCTGCCCCAGGCTGGGGGAGTCACTCTGGAACCCTTGCCCAAAGGTGCCGTCCGAAGGCGTGGAAGGATTCATGGAGTAGGGCCCGGTGTAGTCACAAGGATCGCGTTCACTGAGCCCAAAGCTCCGGGACTGTGAAGGCAGCGGGGACATGCTGCTGTCCCCGCTGTAGTAGTCCAGTCCCAAATCTGTGCTGTCTTGAAACAGCGGGTTCACCGACTGGGATTTGGTGGGGAACTTAGCTTTGCCTGTGCCTCTTTCTTTTTTGGAAGCGCAGGCGCCCCGGGAACCCCGTGGCTGTCGAGCACCAGTCCCTCTCTTGGAGGGGTAGCCCCCCGTGGAGAAACTGAGATGGGCAGTGTCAAATATGTCCACTTTCTTTCGCCTGCCCCGTCCTGGCTTGGAGCTACTTTGGAATAAAACGCTCTGGTTCCAGTTATAACCTGGGGCTGAAGAAGACTCATTCCAGTCCATCATCAGCTTCTCCAAGCTAGAGAGGCTGGACTGCCCTTCACTAGACGAAGCCTCACTGTTGGCCCTCCTGTAGCCTGATGGCTGGTTGAACTGGGTACTGTCTGAGGAGGATTCGGAGAAGGTCTCGGAGACCGTCTGCTGCTTGGCCTTCTGGGGTGTATAGTTGGAGATGTCTAGGATGACGTTGGGTTCATTGATGTGGCAGTCAAAACCCGGGTTGTAGAGTTGACTGAAGGACTCAGAGTTCCAGTCCAGGCCATAGCTTTGCCGGAAAGCCCATTGAGAGGCACTAGGAAACTGCCTACAGTTCTCCGGTGAGGGCTGGAAGGGGATTGAACTCTTAGGGACCATGTAACCCCCTGGCGATACAGTGCTTGCCCGGCTGTCACACCTCATGGGGGTGTGAGAGGAACTGGAGAACTGGCTGGGATCGGAGCTGTTGAAGAAAGAGGGCTTACTCAGGGACATGCTGGGCCCTGAAGTCTGCTGGGTGTAGCTGACACTGTGGGCACTGCTTGGGGAGGAGGGCAGGCTATTGCCACCGCCGTAGGTGAAGCTGCAATCCTTGTTGTTGGGACAGTCTTGGGTGGTGTGGTAGGACTTCCCTTGCTGAAACAAGCTGGCAGGAGTCACACTTTGCCCTCCAGTACTGCCATAGTTGCCATATTGTGCATAGCTGGAGGCTGTGGTGGAGTGAGTAGTGGGAGACCTGGAGACAGCCGAGAGAGATGCCAGCTTCTGGAAGGCATCTGGGTCACGGCACTCCGAAGCAGCTTGGGACAGGTTGTAGCCTGTTGCTCTGTTGGGAGGGAACGACTGCCGGCTGACTGTGTGGAAGGGCACCTCGCTCGTGGCAGTTGTGGTGGTAGAAGAGGGCGTGGTTTTCCCACCCCGGCTTGAGTAAGACGCCATGCCTCTCTGGGTTGCAATAGCATTGGGCGGGGCTGTATATGTGGTCGAGGATTTCCGTGAGGCCGAGCGAGAATTGGCAAGGGCAAAGTCCAACAGGTCAGAGGAGTCATCGGAATCCAATAGGGAACGGAAATAGCCCGTGAAAAGGCTCTGCCTTTCCTGGCTGAGTTCAGACTGGGAACTGCTCCCCCCATAAAAACCAGTTCGGCTTGAAGAACTTGACTCCATGGTTGAGGAGTGGAAGGTCCGGGAATCGCTGCCTTGGTAGCTGCAATTCCTGTTGGCTTGACCGGAAAGGTGTCCTTGGTGGGACATCCAAAGACTTTCTTTTTCTCCGCACCATTCTGAGGACCCATCACTGAAGTTCTGGCTGGGGTTCTGCTCAGGAAACAAGACCCCGTTTTTGCGAGATCGCCTCTTTCTTTTGGGCTTCTCCATGGAGTCTGGCTCTGAACGGCCTCTCTTCCGGGGATGAGTGGGGTCGACATGCATGGCCGCCCCCAGAACCCCTTTCTTCTTTTTGCCGATGCCTTCAAAGAAATCACTGAAGGAGCAACGGGAGGAACGGGCGGAATGGCTCCCTCCACGCCCAAAACCGCCTCCTTTGCCACCTCGTCTGCGGAAGCCTTGCACTCGGTGCAAAAAGTGGGAGATGCTCTGAGTGTCAGGAGCCTGGTGGATGGAGTCGGGCTCACTTGGGGTCCAGCAGCGGGGTGGGGAGCAACGAGCGGAGCACTGGCTCTGGCGGTTGAGGAAGGCTAGCTTGGCCAGGACATCTGAATAGTCCGCTTTACTGTCATTGGTGTCTGCAACGTAAGAGGGCTGTGGGGATGCCAACTTCTGTTTCCTCCTTCTCCGTTTCTTCACTTCTGGGGCAGGCTCCTTAGGTTTGCAGGGCCCAAGCATCAGGTTTTTTGGAGGCCTTCCCCTCTTGCGCTTCAAGATGATGGGCATTTCTCCTGGAGGAAAGACCACCACAACATTCCGGCCATTGTTCTTCATCTTCAGCAGTGGGGTGGGCTCTAGAGAATGGGAGATGGCAACCTCTTTGCCTTCTACATTCAAGCTACTGGTGAGGGAGGACACTTTGTACGTCGTCTTATTCCTCCTCCCAAGGGAGACGGGAATCTTGGCCATCTTTACCACCATCCGACGTATGCCACGGCATTTGGGCTTTGGGGGATTCAGGAGGGCAGCTGCCTTCTGGCCATCTTCTGACTCCAAAGTGGAAACAATGGGATCTGCTACTTCATTTGCTGTAATGGTGGTCACTGACATCCTGGCTTCTTCTGGCCGCGCCATGACCACCTCCACTGGTACAGCCATGGGGAGGGCTTGGCTGTCAGTGACAATCTCTGTTCGCTGGCCTCGGCCTCCCCTCCGACGACGACAGAGTATCTTTGGTTTATCTGTTCTCCGTAGAGCGTATTTCCTGTGATCATCCCTTCCCCGCCCAGCCCCTCGCCTTACTACTCCTCTTAAGGAGCAGCCTCCAAGGCGGGCTCCAGGTTGTAGCGAGTGTTCTCCTGAAGACTCCTGTCTTCCCAGATGAGGCTGAGAGTCTAGCAACTTGGGCAAAGGGGAAAGCAGCTGGGCCTCTGCATCCAGGAGCTGGGACTGGGAATCAAGCAACTGGTGGTCCAGGGTCCCTAAAGACTGGAGCCCTAGAGGCTCAGAAAGGGGTTCTAGGGACTGGAGTGATAGTGACTCAGAAAGAGGTTCTAAAGTCTGAAGCTCCAGAGGTTCTAGAGGTTGCAGCCCCAGTGGTGCAGGCAAGGGATCCACTGTCTGCAGGGCCAACGGTTCTGGAGGCGGCTCCAGAGACTTAGAATCGACTAGCTGGGGCTGGTGTTCTAGAGACTGTGAGCCAATGAACTGAGACCTCGACTCAGCCCCTTGGCTTTCTAGCAGCTGACGGTGGGAATCCGAATGCTGATCTAATAACTGAGGTCCCGGACAGGCCAGAGAAGCCAGTTCGCTCAGGATATCTGTATTGGTTAGCTCAGGATAATCATTCGTCTCAGACTCTGAGCTGCTAGCTTCATCAAGGCTACTAGGAGCCTTCAGAACAGGACTATTCTGGCCGATTTGGTCCTGGGCACTTCGAGTGTCTCCTTCTGTTTCTCCCGCATAATGGCTAGGTTGAGTCTGTTTGAGGAGCTCAGCTTTGGTGCTGCTTTGTACTGCCAGCTCCTCGGGACTGCGGATGCTGTTGGCCAGCATGGGGGAGGAGTAGAAGCTATAATGAAGACCTTGTCCCCGGCCTTCCTCACTAAGCGGCAGATGGCTATCAAATTGCAAGCCACTGCAGTCTAAGTGAACACCGCAGCTCTTCAAGTCCTGGGAGAGTCGGTCAATGTCCTTCATAATGTCTATGAGCTGCACCACAGGGTAGAGGTTGATTCTGCCGTTGCCACACTTGCTTTTCAACAGGGAGATGATGTTATCGATGTTACACCTCCCCGAAGCCAAGGTGGCATTAGAGAAAGTTTTGGCAGCTCTGTCTTGTGTGGCGGTTTCCTCCAAGTCTTGGACGTCAGCAGGGCAGGCAGGAACACTGGATGCCAGCAAGTCTTCCGACTTGACGCCACTTTGGGAATGGAGGCTTTTGTACCGCTCGGCCGCCTCTGTATGGTGTAAGGAACTAGATTTGTGCTCTTGACTTAATACAGTGCAAGAACCTTCTGGGAAGCTGAGCATGCTATATGGCAAGGCTTTCTCTGCCAGGCACACCGATGTCTTTTGCCCAGGATGTCCTGACTGATAGAACTTTGGCTCTTGGATGTAGTCAGAAGAGGAAGTGCTGTGCAGAGCACCTCCGGTTGACAGTACTGATGACCCCTGGGATTTCAGCCGCTTCCTCAAGTCATCTTCACTTGCATGCCTCTTGGTGGAACAATTGCTTGGATGGACATCTGGAAATGTGCTGCCTGGGCCTGGAAGAGGAAGAAGGAAGACGTTAAGTTCCTTGGCAACAACTCTTGAGTTTGCCACCAAGTCTGAAATAGCCATTCCCCTCTTTTCTTTGTGAAATGGAAGAAATGGTTAACCCATTCTTGCAAGGTCGCCCCGTGGGACTTTTCTCCCGCTCTTCTCTACACATCTTTGTGACACTACTGGGAGCAGAAAAAGCATCACAGAATAATATTACAAGCCGGGGCAAATATTCTTGTACATTATAAAAGAATTCAATATATAGTATCGCCAAAAATTGTAGCCTCTTTTGAGTTTTCCTATACTACTTAATATGTAGACCTTCCAAACTGGGTTACCATTTTTGGCAGCTTTCCCACAACTTTTTTTTTTTAATTTGATTTATATGCCGCCCTTCTCCGGAGACTCAGGGCAGCTTACAATGCGCTAAGCAATAGCCTTCATACTTTTGTATATTTATACAAAGTCAGCTTATTGCCCCCACAAACTGAGTCCTCAATTTACCTACCTTAGAAAGGATGGAAGGCTGAGTCAACCTTGAGCCTTGGTGAGATTTGAACCTGCAATAATTGCAGGCAGCTGATGTTAATAACAGGGCTTTTAGACCACTGTACTATCCAAGGCTCAATAAGACTGTACTAAACAGACTCAAAACTTGCTTTGAGTCTGTTTTCATGGTATATCTTAAAAGCTTGGAACTGGATTTTTATAATATACTTTATGCAGCTACCATTGGGTTGATCTACTCACGCTAGAGGAGACACTACAAGGAAGATGCATTCTTCCTCCATTAATGACTGGAAGACAGGTGGCTTACCCATTCTCTCCTCTGTCCCCATAGAAAATGAGAAGGCGTTTGGAAGTTGTTGGTGACCAAGTGGGACAGACTTTCAAGCTCTGTTCTTCCATCACTTTGAGGGAGTTGCATAGACATCGTGGATGAGACCACCCAAACACACATCCTTCCACCAAGTCTACGCTATTGTCTTCATGGTTAGAAAGGGTGGGGTGAACATTGCCCCAATCAAAGTATCTAGCAGGCAAATATCCTGCCCCTGTGAAAAATTTGTAGGTTGATCTTTCTCCCTTGCCTAAGAAATTAGGAGACCCTCTACCGTTATCAGTGAAGCCTCTCTGGAGATAACGGTAGAGGGTCTCCTAACTTTTTAGACTAGGGAAGACAACCTACAGCACAAGTTTTTTCATAGGGGCAGAATATTTGTGTGCTAGATATAAACAGTTTCTCAGCTTCATAGAAGCTGGATTTTTTTTTAATAAACTCCATCTCCCATTCTTCCATGATGTGATTATGCACAATGTGGATTATGCAGGTAGAATTATATCACAGAATTTCCCCCAACATGAACGACTTGCAAAGCTCTCCTCTACCACACTTGTCGCCCCTTACTTCTGACCCAGGAATGATGGAGAGTTGAAGTATGATACCTAGGGAGTGCCAAACTGGGGAAAATTAGGAAGTCAGGAAGAAAAGAAGGGAGTGAAACAATGATCTAATCATGGCCTTGCATTAGTGAAAATATGCCTCAAGTGCTTTACAGCTTATATTTAAGTTCCCCTGTGCCCTTTAGCATTACCAAGGAGAAGTAGCCTTGTTACAAGGGAAGGTGACGCATATTATGGATGCCTTGAATGGAGAAGAAGTGGGAGGCAAGAGGAACTGATGGCCACGAAGGGCATAATTTACCAGGAAGTTCTCTTGTGCAAACCCCACAGAAATATGTGCAGGAGCTCTTCCCTGAAGTGGCCTCATTTTATAGTAAAGACGTCCTTCCTGCTGCATAATACTCCAGATAAACGAGCAGAACAGTGATAGCTGGGATTGTCATTCCAGGCACCACCATCCATTAGGAAGATGCTGGCATCATGTTTTGTCGCTACGAGACAGGCATGGAATAGATCTGTTGATAGATGTTCTCCTTCAGGCTAGTAACTGGGCACTCTATCAACAGATCTGAACCTCAACTCATGAAGATCACCGCTCTACCGACCTATGGGCGAAGAAGAGAAGGATGGGGATACAGAAGCATCCTAGTGGGATGGGATCCCAACAGAAGGGAGTGGTTCCCTTATTATAGGGCCATGATGGTGAACCTACGGCACACGTGCCCAAAGTGGCACGCGGAGCCATGTTGCCTGGCACGCGCGGTATTGCCCATTCCTCTTCCGGGTTTCTGGCGTGCATGTGTGCACGATGATCACCTGGCTTTTGTGTGTGCGGCAGTGCTGGAAACTGGAAGAGCTGGTCTTCTGCGTGATCATGCGTGCCGGCCAGCTGATCATCACGCACACATACGCACCAGAAATCCGGAGGACTAGCTGGCTGGCGCACAGATGCATGCCGGAAACCAGAAATTCATTTTCGGGCATGCACATGCGCCCTGGGCAGCTCCACTTCCGGGTTACGACCCAGACTCGGTGCCAAAAAGGTTCGCCATCACTGTTATAGGGGTTCCCTGAGCATGCTGGAAGGCTGGGTGCAGAGACCTAGAAAGCTTGGAGGGTTCTCCACTTGCACTGTAGCTTTTCAGAGGTTCGTATTCCCCTCTTTAGATCAGGGGAGATCATATTGAATCCAAGTACTGAATACTGTGGTGGTGCAGTGGTTAGAATGCAGTACTGCAGGCTACTTCTGCTGACAGCCGGCAGTTCGGCAATTCGATTCTCATCGGCTCAAGGTTGAGTCAGCCTTCCAACCTTCCAGTGTTCCAAGGTCGGTAAAATGAGGACCCAGATTGTTGGGGGCAACATGCTGACTCTGTAAACTGCTTAGAGAGGGCTGTAAAAGCACTGTGAAGTGGTATATAAATCTAAGTGCTACTGCTACTGGGATATCCAAAACAGTCCCCACAGAGAGGATCATTGGTGCAAGATCCGAAGGGCATACAATGCCTTTACTCAAGAATTGGGGTCACAAATAAGATCCAAGATCTCCCTACGACTGCATCAGTAAGCATCCCCAAAGGTAACTAGATGCTATTTGAGACAACATCAACCACATTAATACAACTAATAATTTTCTTCCAGGTGCAAGGAAGCAATACTGTAAACACAGGCTGTGCTTCATGCAAAATGCCAGGGAAACCTAAGTATGTCAAAGACCCCTGAAGCTACCTCCATACTTGTTTGTTCCACTGCTATCTCTTGGGAACAGAAGGGAACACAAAATCCACATTTCACAACTCACCTTCTGTTTTGCTGCTCCTGCTGTTACACTTGAATTCTCTGTGGAGAAGAAAGGGGGGGAAAAAAAATCAGCAACTAAAGATTAGCATGGCTTGGTCTCTCTAGTCCAGGGATCTGCAACCTTAAACACTCAAAGAACCATTTGGACCCGTTTCCCACAGAAAAGAAAACACCGGGAGCCACAAAACTCTTTCCATGCCTGACTGTTTCTTGAGCGGCCGCAAAACTAGCATATGTAGTTGAATTAAATACTCTTTTTTCTTCTGAAACTTTTCTTTTCTTGGATTTATCCATGGGTGGCCTACCGGGGATTGAAAAGCTCAATAAATTGTGTGCCGGTGGATGTCGCACATTGGCAGTTGTGACGCATATTTTGTGTGACAGGGAGCCGCAGCAGAGGGGTGAAAGAGCCACATCCGGCTCCAGAGCTGCAGGTTGCTGACCCCTGCTCTAGTCAGTCTACCAATCTCACTGCATGTGAGAAGACCCCACTGCCCAATGAGACCTTTGTTTTGTTCTTCTGAAGAGCAAGGGTGACACAAATCGGCATCTACTTCTATTTAAGCCAAGACTCTTGCCTCAATGATAAGGTCAGAAACACGGCTAGATCTAAAGGATATGTTATCTTGCTTAGTATGTCCGGATCAGTTGCAGATGGCCAAAGAACAACAACCCAGTAGAAGGTACTACTCTCTGACTTAAGCAAAAATAACTTTGCCAGTCCTGGGGCTTCGTCTTGATGGCTAATCACAAGAGCATGCCAGCATCCCTTTCTATGCAGGAAGGACAACTCAGAAAGTCCCAGTCTAAGATTATGAGTTTCTTGGATTTGAAATTGCTTGTAAACACTCATTTTTTCCCCTCAAGTAGGGAGCTTTGGTGCATCAGGCTCCTTGGTATCACAGTTTCAACAAAATACTTTTTATACTTCAGAATTCGCAAGCTTGGCAACTGGTTCATAGTTATGACGGTTACTTTGTCCCACCATCACATGATCACCTTTTGCAATCTTCTGACAAGCCCGATTCATTTTACAACTGTCTTACTAACTGGTACAATGGTTAGAGTGCAGTATTGCAGGCTCCTTCTGCTGACTGCCGGCAGCCTGCAATTTGGCAGTTCAAATCTCACCAGGCTCAAGGTTGACTCAGCCTTCCATCCTTCCGAGGTGGTAAAATGAGGACCCAGATTGTTGGGGGCAATAGGCTGACTCTGCAAACGGCTTAGAGAGGGCTATAAAGCACTGTAAAGCGGTATATAAGTCTAAGTGCTATCGCTATTAACAACTGCACCAATTCACTTAACAACTGTGGCAAGAAAGGTCGTAAAATGGAGCAAAACTCACTTGACAACTGTCGTGCTTAGACGACAGAAATGTTGGGCTCCATTGCGATTGGTAAGTCAAGGTCTACCTGTATTGGATGCTCATTCTCTCAAGTCTCTAGGGCCATGATGGTGAACCTGTAGTATGCGAGCCAGAAGTGGCACACGGAGCCCTCTCTGCTGGCACGCGCACTGCCACCCTAGGTCAGATCTCTGTGGCGTTTCTTTCATGAACGTCTGTTTCCCTGCAAATGACGAAACAGAAGCTCACAAAAGAAAAAGATCTTACCTCTTATTGCGCTGCCAGTATGGGATGCCCCACCTCCCGCCGGTCTTCGGGTCTCTGCTGCGCATGCGTGCATGTCCGTGCTTGCACGCCTGCATGCCCATGCATGCGCATGGCCATGCATGAGCACCCTAGTGCCTGCTCGGGCATGTCCACGTATGCACTTTTCATGCATGCACGCAGTTTGGGCACTCGGTGTCTAAAAGGTTCGCTATTACTGGTCTGAGGGATAACACCCCACAAGAGAGATAATGGTGGAGAATATGACCCCAAAAATCGATGGCATTTTAAAAAATCTAAATTAGAGCAGGGGAAAACTGCCAAAATAACCCAGTGATGCCGATCAATGGTTTTAAGGATATACGGCCCGCCAGGAGAGTAAAACAGAGGAGTGGCTACCTGCTTCATGCTGCAAAACTGGAGCATTTCACTCTGAATACCTGGTAGGCTTCCGCTTGAGATTTTGATTACTGTCCCACCTGGAAAAAATACCTTGACTGCTGTTTTCTATATTTCCCCCCTCCCCAACGCTCACACAAGAGAGTCTTCAAAAGCTCATGTATTTTAATAGAATCCATCATTAAGGTATCTGGTGCTCTGATGCTGCTTTGAACATCCTCATTTCTCACCAAAAACACCAGGCGGGCCAAAACAGATGTGATGCGGGAAACCAGATTTATTGTTGATTTTTGAAAACATCTAAAGCAAGTGCAGAACAGTTTGATTTCAACTGGGACAACCGTGCTGGGAAAGAGGGTTTTTTTTTTTTAAATCTAACCCTCCCCCACTGCTGGTTTTCCAATCTAAAAATCTGCTGGGTTTTTTCTTTCTTTCTTTCTGGTTTTTTTTTTTTTTGGCAAGACAGACAGACAGACACACATGATACGGATACCTTTTTTCTTTTTCTTTTTTTTTTTCAGCTGCAAAATGAAAAGCAGCTTCTGTGGGGGTAGGAGGAGAGGTGTTAAATGGAGAAAACAGCAGGGGGAAAATGCTAAACATCGTCATCTCCTGGGACTCTTTAAAGATGGTAGGAGGTTTGATCACAGCCTGTTTGGAGTTTGAGAGTCACGGGGAATAAAATCCTTTTAAAAATCCAACCGCCATGAAGATCCTGAATAAAATTTGTTCTCTCCCTCCCACCCAAAAAAACCGAGGGTTGTACTCCCCCGCAAGGATTTCAGCAACTTCGCGGGCCTGCTCGGAAGTCAGCCATCTAGTCTCTAGCAAATGCACTGCGCAATTTTGTTGACCATGGCGGCTTGTGTCCTTCTGCTTGGATTTACACTTGGGTGGATTAAGACCAGGAAAGGGAGAGAAAGGCAAAGATGCAATTGCAGCCCCACAGAGATGCTGTTTTAGGTTGGTACAGGCAACCACTCAACTGGTAAAGTTTATATCTCATGGAGAAGCATAGGAGAAATAGAAATTGTCCTGCCTGCTAATAATCTATCTATCTATCTATCTATCTATCTATCTATCTATCTATCTATCTATCATCCGTCTATCTATCTATCTATCTATCTATCTATCTATCTATCTATCTTCTATCTATCTATCATCCGTCTGTCTGTCTGTCTATCTATCTATCTATCTATCTTCTATCTATTATCTATCTATCTATCATCCGTCTGTCTATCTATCTATCTATCTATCTATCTATCTATCTATCTATCTTCTATCTATCTATCTTCTATCTATCTATCTATCTATCTATCTATCTATCTATCTATCTTCTATCTATCTATCTATCATCCGTCTATCTATCTATCTATCTATCTATCTATCTATCTATCTATCATCCGTCTGTCTGTCTGTCTATCTATCTATCTATCTATCTATCTATCTATCTATCTATCTTCTATCTATCTATCTATCTTCTATCTATCTATCTATCTATCTATCTATCTATCTATCTACCGGTATCTATCGATCTACCTCTATCTACCTTGTTTTCCCTAAAATAAGATATCCCCTGATAATAAGCCCAATCGGGCTTTTGAATGCACTAAAATAACCCCCCCCCAAAAAATATTTAAATGCATGCGCAGCCGGTCCCCGCCATTTTCTCTGGTTTCCTCCATGCGCCCCAAAATAATAAGAGGCCAAGCGCTTATTTCGGAGTTCACAAAAACGTAAGACAGGGTCTTATTTTCGGGAAAACACAGTATTTCTTTCTTTCCCTCCCTCCCTCCCTCTCTCTCTCTCTCTCTCTGGAGTTGGGAGGGGGGAATCACCCTGATACAAATGGGGAACTCATCTTCTGATTCAAGACATAGATTACCCCATAGCTGCATAGATAAGGGAACAACCCACTGTGATCCTAAGAAATCAGGGTGCGACGGGTAGGTATCCCAGATCAATGAGAAGCACCAAGCGTCCTGCCTCCAAGTCACCTTTGGCAGAAGGCTTGGAGTGGCCCGTCTCCACTAGGTGTCTCTAATGAGCCACAGAATTTCCTCCCAGGTCTGTGAAATGGTTAAAAAAGTCCTCCCGAAGTTATTCCTACTCTCTTGTTTAAACTTTCTGACCTGGCTGTTCTACTATTCTGGTCTGACCAAAAAAAAAAGAAAAAAAAAAGAGGCAACCTTTGTGCATTTGCCTTTTGTGTGTATGTGTGCATGCGCGTTAACAGCCGAGGGGCAGCCTTGCTGAAACCTGGCTGAGAAAGCATGCACCTGGCACGAAAGTTTTAAAAATGGATCAGTTACACCGGTCTGCACCTCCCTTCGCCTGGGGTCTAGAAGGAAGAAAAGAAGGACAGATGGGGAGCCGCTGAGAGGAAGAATGGAAGGCCTTTGTTTGCAGTTTTCTTCTTAGCAGAGAGAAGGTGTGTGTGTGTGTGTGTGTGTGTGTGTGTAATACTCTATTTGGGCCAAGACCTGAAGGTTTTGTCTCAGACTTAACCCAGGTAGTTCCTAGATTCCTTCGGAACCTTTTGCTTTTTTCCTATTAAGAAATCCCCTTTTCCTGGTATGCTCAAAGAAGATAAGGATACCCTAACTGTTCTAGCCCCTTCATGGATTACTGCCTTGTGGTGGCGAAGGGGCTTGCGTAGCTCAATAAAGCTATGAGCTATGCCGTGCAGGAATAGCTGGGGAGGAAAGCTATGGCAAATCTAGACAGCATACTAAAAAGCAGAGACATCACCCTGTCAACAAAAGTGCGTATAGTCAAGGCTATGGTTTCCCCAGTTGCAATATATGGCTGTGAAAGTTGGACCATAAGGAAGGCTGAGCACCAAAGAAGTGAGGCCTTTGGACTATGGTGGTGGAGAAGACTCCTGCGAGTCCCTTGGACTGCGAGGCGATCCAACCGGTCAGTCCTAGGGGAGATCAACTCTGATGGCTCTTTAGAAGGCCAGATTTTGAAGATGAAACTCAAATACTTTGGCCACCTAATGAGAAGGAAGGGCTCACTGGAGAAGAGCCTAATCCTGGGAACGATGGAGGGCAAAAGAAGAAGGGGACGACAGGGAACGAGGTGGCTGGATGGAGTGACTGAAGCAGTCGGCGTGAGCTTAAATGGACTCCAGAGGATGGTAGAGGACAGGAAGGCCTGGAGGAACGTTGTCTATGGGGTCACGATGGGCCGGACATGACTTCGCAACTAACAACAACAAACTGTTCTAGGTAACAGAATCTTTTATGGTGCCTTCAAGTCAACATTGACGCCTGACCAACTGCCTGCAGAAGTCCCTACAGTTTTCTTGGCATGGTTTCAGAAGAGGTTGGTTATTGCCTCCTTCCTAGAGCTGAGGGAAAGGGACTGATCCAAGGTCACCCAGCTGGCTTTGTGCCCGAGACTGACTAGAACTCCCAGTCTCCCAGTTTCTAGCCTGATAACCTTCACCACACCACAAACGCTCTCTCACAGCTTTTCCTGGGATCAAAATGGAAAACGCCATGCTATGAGTAGGGTTTCCTGCTCAGGCAGACGCCAAATAATGATTCTTTTTAAAGGCCGGTTTCTCTCCGAAGCTTTCAGCCCCTAAATATTTGGGGCTGCTGGAGGGGATTTGTATGACCATACAACTCATCTCACAGCAGTTTGTTTAGTGACCATTTTGCTGTCTGTTGTGAGACTTAAGGGAGACAGCAAAATGCTGGTTTGATGTCTGATAAAGCCTAAAAACTAGTGAATGAGATTTCACTGTACTATGGCTGCATAAAGATCTTGATTTACGTAGGAAAAACCTGGCTGAAAGAAAAATACACATAAAGACCTACAAAAAGATA
>WNWU01000029.1:734513-744852 GCA_012654045.1 Ptyas mucosa | reverse complement strand
TATATATATATATATATATATATATATATATATATATATATATATAATTTTATAAATTTTTTATTATTATTAATAATATGAATTAATTATGTATTATAAATTCATACAAAAGTCTAGCGTTAGCCACACCTACAGAACGGTCCCTGTCTGATCGGAATGCAAGCAGATTGAAGGAGGATTATTTATTTAGGTATTTACTGATTTGGTTCATAAACTGCTCCGATTGCTGTTGGTTCTGAGCAACCAACTACTGCAAAACAGGCTGTAATATCGACAAACGAATAATAACATCCAGCATTCAGAAGTCTCACTTCCACACCCAGGGAAACAAAACTCGATTAAAAACGAACACCCCAGGCTGTAAGAAAGAACAAGGGTAGAACACATATATCCCCAGGTCTTGCTAGGACAGCACTGATATTTCAGAAACTCAGCAGAGTTTTTTTTTTGGGGGGGGGGATGCAATTCCAGAGAAAGGGGGCAGCAGTTGAAAGGGCCTGCCTTCAAGATCTTGGCTGACAGCATTCCCTCAATGAAAGGACCCCAAAATATTTCCTTCTCCCAGATCTTATTGGACAAGAAGAAACAGTTGGGAAAAGGAGACACTGAAGGTATCTAGATCCTGGTCCATGTAGGACATTATCCTTATCTTTACAGATTAACAGAATTAGAAGGGACCTTGTAGGTCATCTAGTCCACCCCACCCCCACCCAAGCAGGGGACCCTAAACCATTTCTGACAAATGGCAGTCCAGTCTCTTCTTGAAAGCTTCCAGTGATGAAGCTCCCACAACTTCCGAAGGCAACTTCTGTTCCATCGGTTGGCTGTTCTCAACTTCTCACTGTCAGAAAATTTCTCCTTATTTCTAGATTGAATCTCTCCTTCTTCAGTTTCCATCCATTATTCCTTGTCTGGTCTTTGGGTGCCTTGGAAAATAGCTTGACCCTTTCCTCTCTGTGGCAGCCCCTAAAATATTGGAAGACTGCTATCATGACTCCCCTGGTCTTTCTCTTCACTAGAATAGTTATTCCCAGTTCTTGCAACCATTCTTCAGATGTTTTAGTCTCCAGTCCCCTAATCATCTTTGTTGCTCTTCTCTGCACTTTTTCCTAGAGTCTCAACATCTTTTTTATAGTGTGATGGCCAAAACTGGATGCAGTATTCTAGGTGCGATCTTACTAAGGCTTTGTAGAGCGGTATTAGTATCTCACTTGATCTTGGCACAAATGGCCTAGGTCTGGACTCTTATTGACTAGGTTTGGTTCAAGTTCAAGGAGAGAACCAACCTAGAACTAAGGAACAATTTCCTGAGATTTAGAACAATTAATCAGTGGACCAACTTGCCTCCAGAAGTTGTGGGTGCTCCATCACTGGAGGTGTCTATGGAGGTTCTCAGCCAACCAGGTCACGGTTGTCCCAGAGGTGCTTTTTCAAGAGACAACTGGACTTTCTGGTTTTTCTTTGAAGACGTTTTGCTTCTTAGATAAGCTGCTTGGATAAGAAGCGAAACGTCTTCAAAGAAAAACCAGAAAGTCCAGTTGCCTCTTGAAAAAGCACCTTTTGGGACATCCATCGCTGGAGTTTTTAAAGAAGACAGCCATTTGTCCTGAATGGTATAGGTTCTCCTGCAACCTCCTGCAGGAGGTTGGACTAGAAGACCTCCAAGGTCCCTTCCGACTCTGTTATTTTGTTATTCTGTTAAATTACAATTCAATCTGGATATCACCCGGTTGTTGAAGGCCGATACAGAACATAAATTTTAGGAGCAAGTATTTCTGGAAGAAAACAATGGGAAACCAGTTCTGTGTTGTCAAGATAAGTCAACGTAGATCACCGGAAATCAGGACTCTCGGAGGAGATTTTATTTGATTTTCCTGTGACAAGGACATTTATGCCATTGAAACTCAGTCTCAGCAGCTGTTTTTCAAATTGGTGAATTTATAAAAAAAAAACTGCAAACCCTAGTTAAGGTGCAACCTTCCCTTGACTCACATATGCCCCTTTTTAGACAGTGATGGGCTGCTGCTATGCACGTGAAGTTCTCCATGGGCAGAACTGGGGAATGAATTTAATGCACGCTGTATCCTTTCAAAAGGCATAAACTATTTTTCTTGGGCTTGAAATAACATCTGGGCAGGCATTCAAAATTGTAGTAATCAAGTAGTCCATACTGGCGATCGCTTCAGGGAGCCAAGATTAAGCTGGGCCTTTCAGTCACGTGTGAATGAAGCACAGGAAGGCTTCTGCATAATTGTGACTCCAGTCACATTTTGCATTCTAACAACCAAGACCTCTTAATGCCTTGCTCTCTTGCCAGTTCAGTTCAAATCCTTCGTCCAACCACATCTTCAGGGACAATATCAGAGTAACTGAGTACTTTTAAAACAGAAAACTGCCTCGTGCAAAGTTAGTTACAGGCAGTCCTTGACTTATGACTTTACTGGAGCCTGCCCATCACGGTTGTTAAATTGTGATGATTGAAAAAATGGGTCGCCAATGTGACCGATCTAATTTTACAAACTTTTTTTTGGTGTGTTAGTTGTTAAAAAACCCAATGGTTTGCTAGGGGCCGTTTTTGCCAAAACCGTTGTCGGTTTTGTTGGTTTTCAACAAAAGTAGTAAAAGATGATCATGTGATCACGGGATGCGGCCAAGAGCCTGGCATGCAGTCACGTGATCATGAGTGATGGGCAGCTGTGGGAAAGTTGGAACCCAGGTGGTAAGTACCCCAGAGAAGTCTGTCATAACTTGGAACGATCGCTAAACAACTGGTCATAAAATTGAGGACTACCTGTACTTCTTCACCGAGAGCAGTTTTATCTCCTCAATTCTTTTGCAGCTGTTCAATTGTTTTGAGTAGTGTGCAGAGGGCTACACCGGGGTGAAATGCTCCTGGTTCGGACCGGATCGCCTGATCCGGTAGCGATGGCGGCGGGTGGTTCAGAGAAGCGGTAGCAAAAATCCCTGCTCACCCCCCATGCCCAGCTGAGCCGCGCGATCATCAGAGGCTTTTTTTTAAAATTATTTTTAAGAGCATTTTTTCTACAACCGCTTCCACTCAAAAAATGCTTTTAAAAGTAAAAAAGAAAGCCTCTGATGATCGCACGGCTCAGTTGGGATCGTCAGAGGCTTTTAAAAGCACTTTTTTTACAACCTCTTTGGCCAAAGAGGTTGTAGAAAAAATGGTTTTAAAAGTTAGGGGGAAAAAAGTTGGCCACGCCCACTTAGTCACATTACACACACACCCAAGCCACGCCCACAGAACCGGTAGTAACAAATTTTACATTTCACCCCTGAAATGTACACATTGGGGGAAAAAAACACAGCACAGGACAAAGCAATATGTACTTTTCATTTTGACCTTATTCATTCAACCTGATATTAAATCCAGCTTCCTAACAAATACAGGCAGTCTTCAGCTTACAACCACAATTAAGCCCCAAATTTCTGATGTTAACCGAGACATTTCTTAAGTGAGTTTTGTCCCATTTGACGACCTTTCTTGCCACCGTTGTTAAGTGAATCACTGCAGTTGTTAAGTTAGTGACACGGTTGTTAAGTGAATCCGGCTTCCCCGTCACCTTTGCTTGTTAGAAGGACACAGAAGGAGATCGCATGACCCCGGGACATTGCAACTGTCATAAATATGAGTCAGTTGCCAAGCATCTGAATTTTGATTACGTGACTATGGGAATGCTGCAATGGTCGCAAGTGTGAAATGATCATAAGTCACTTGTTTCAGCGCCGTTGTAACTCTGAACCGTCACTAAACGAATGGTTGTAAATCGAGGACTGCCTGTAATCGCTTTCTGTCTTTTCTCATCTCAAAACTGCATATTTATGGGTAACTTTTTAAATCACATTTTGGAATGGCTTTAACTTCAGACAGGGGTCTTCCCATCAACCCCTTCCTTTCAATGAGGAACCTGCAGAATTGGAACGGAACAAAAAGGGAAGCGGTGGCTCAGTGGCTAAGACGCTGAGCTTGTCGATCGAAAGGTTGGCAGTTCAGCGGTTCGAATCCCTAGTGCCGCGTAACGGGGTAAGCTCCCGTTCCTTGTCCCAGCTTCTGCCAACCTAGCAGTTCGAAAGCACGTAAAAAATGCAAGTAGAAAAATAGGGACCACCTTTGGTGGGAAGGTAAGAGCGTTCCATGCACCTTTGGCGTTGAGTCCTGCTGGCCACATGACCACGGAGACGTCTTCGGAGAGCGTTGGCTCTTCAGCTTTGAAACGGAGATGAGCACCGCCCCATAAAAGTCAGGAACGACTAGCACATATGTGGAAGGGGAACCTTTACCTTTACCTATTAACTTCCCAAGACTTCTTACAAACTGAGAGAGCAGGACTTTGCTTTATCTCCTAAGTCAGAATATATCTTGTTAGAAACAAGGACTTGCCTTTTCTTTGCAGACGTTTCATGAGCCTAACTAGGTAACATCATCAGTGCTAGTGATGATGATGATGATGTTACCTAGTTCGGGTCATGAAACATCTGCAAGAAAACAACCAAGCTCAGAGAGCACTAAGGACCCCTCATTTCAACCCTGAGCTACAAAGATTCTCCTTTATTGGTAAAAGCAGTCTCTTTTGCTCAGACTGTTGGCTCAGCTTGCTCAGTGCGGTAAAAAAGAAAAGAAAGATGGAAGCCATGAGAAAATAACTTCCAAAATTCTCGAGGCAATCTCTTTATTAACCCAGCAGAAGGACTGCACAACGCTCGATGTTTTCAGAAAACATGGTAGCCGTGTTAATCTCTTGCCGCAAAAGAGCTACAAAGAGACTTATGGAATCTGAAATATTATTATTTTTTAAAATCTCCTAAGCATTCATTCGTCTAACGAAACGTAGTGCAATCTTCAGAAGTTCGCAACAGCTGGAAGCTTTCAGGTTTTCCAAGGAGGTACGTTTGCGCGATTCCAGACTGTCCTATTTTAAACAAGGAAGGATCCGAGAATCATTTGTCCAGTTTCTTTCTTTATCCCAGCACACTTTGGGAAATTCGCAGTGTTACTGAACACCAGCTCCATATCTGATACGATCCAGGATGAATGTCTGGAAGTAACACGCTACAGATGTGGCCTGAATACCAGCCACAATTTTTTCCACCCTGTTCTTCCAGCAAAAGATTTTTCTAAAAAAAACATGCCATTATTTCGTAGACTTTCTATTGATCCAGTCAAGGTATTGTCCCAATCGGGATTCAGCAATGCATAAATTATCTGGACAGGCAGCTACTCCCCAGGGTTTTCGCAGATGTCTTTCCCGTGACCTGCTGTCTGATCTTTCTAACCTTACAAGAACTGCCCTCCACCCTTTCGGCCTCCACCCACTGAAATACTTGAGTAGCAAACGATCAATAAAGTTCCTATCGCGCTCCAAACTTTTAATATATTCCAAGGCATAAAAGGACACGCATTTTGAAAGTTTAGAGCAGTGATGGTGAACCTTTTAGAGACCGAGTGCCCAAACTGCAACCCAAAACCCACGTATTTATCGCAAAGTGCCAACACGGCAATTTAACCTGAATAATGAGGTTTTACTACCTAAAAATAATGATAAACAAGGCAGAGTTCAGCTAAACGTTCTAAGAAAAACGTGATAAATGCACTTTTATGCCCCTTCATTTTCTTTCTGCTTTTGAAATATTACATTTAGCAACAATTAAAAAAAAAACTTTTGTAATAACATTTCTCTTTCCCTCCCTCTCTCTTTCTCTCTTTGCCCCTCTCTCTTTCCCTCCCTCCCTCTTTCTTCCCCTCTCCTCCCTCTCAGATTCGGGTTTTCCCAGTTTAACTATTCTAGTAAATAGAACTTTGAAAAATGCTTGCTTCAGAGTCTTTACTTGGAGTTGGGGGTTTTCTGGAACGCTGATATTAACCCGTCTACTAAATGCCCCCTCCTACTTTCCCACACATGAGAAGGTGGCAGCATGGAAGATTCTGGCCTAATATGGCTTCCAAAGCTAACACTCTCTTCCCCTCCCTCTCTTTCTCTCTCTCTCTTTCCCCCTCTCTCTCTTCCCCCCCCCTCTCTCTCTTTCCCTCCCTCTCTCTCTTTCCCTCCCTCCCTCTGTCTCTTCCCCCTACGGGAGAAGCATGATGGAGCTGGGCTGGGGTGTGCCCATAGAGAGCGCTGTGAGTGCCACCTCTGGCATCCGTGCCATAGGTTCACCACCACTGGCTTAGAGTTTCGTAACAGGCAGGTTTAAGTAGCACTGTTTTTAAAACAAAAGCAGCATATTGAGCTTTTATGGACAGTACAGGTTATGAATACTGATAATCCTCGACTTACAACAGTTCCTTTAGTAACCATTTGACATTACAACAGTACTGAAAAAAGTGACTTATGACTTTTTTCCCCCCACACGTATGACCACTGCATCCTCCCTATGGTCATGGGATCATAATTCGGATGCTTGGCAACTGACTCACATTTATGACGGTTGTAGTGTCCCGGGGTGTGTGTGTGTGTCATGTGATCCCCTTTTGCGACCTTCTGACAAGCAAAGGTCACGGGGAAGCCAAATTCACTTAACAACCGTATGACTAACTTAACAATGGCAGTGATTGACTTAACAACTTTGACTAGAAAGGCCATAAATTGGGAGAAACTCGCTTAGTCTCACTTAGCAATGAAAATCTGGAGCTCAACTGCAGTCGTTAAGTCGAGGACTACCTTTAAAAGACAGAATGGCCCAGAATAGATTAAATTGGGGCCAGGTGATGTGAAAATTGTTGTTACCAACTTTGTGGGCAGATAGAATCTCCTTGAGATCTTTTCTCTCTGTCCCCAGACACTCCTTATGTTTGCCTCTGAGAGATGCACTATAATCATTAATTATTATTGTTATTAATTATCATTATTCACAGTAGCCCGTGGTTTGACTTTAGGTTACCATCAAAGACAGAACAATGAAATTTTTAGCAGTTTTCCCCCTTCTTTCTTTTTCCCCCAGGAGAGGATTTTAATGGGGCCTATTTATCAAAGCTTAAACTCTACTTTTTTTTTCATTGTTTGCTGATCTGTGGTGATAGTGGATAATCTTAAGTGGGTGGGGTGAAGCAAAACAAACAAATAAAAAAAAAAACCTGTTGCTTACCCCTTATCTCCTTTTAAAGCTTAATATAGTGACTGTGTTTTATGTTCCTTTTTCAATAGTTATTAAAAGTTACAATGAAAAAAAAAACCCAGTGCCAATTAAAAAAAGAAAAAAAAGAAACTATAGAAAAGAAAAAAAACCAAAGAAAATAGACAAGAAAAAAAATAAGAATCTAGTAAAGAAAAAGAAAAGAACGATAGAAAGAAACGACTTCCCTCTTCATCACAAATATAAACAATTTTCGTAACTTATCGTTTTCTCTTACAATACAAGAAGCCAGCTCTTCTTCCCATCTCTTATCTAGAAACAAATCCTTAAAGCCTCTTCATTCGGCCCTGATCAGCAAAAGTCCATTGAGACTTTCATAATAACGAATCTATTTTAACCTTGATCAAATAAAGCAACTTTAAAATCCTGTCTTTTACTCTGAACAACCCTGAACTTAGGCCATTCAAACAGTGACCTAAAACTTGATTTCTCTTTCATATTTTCTTTGTCCCTTCTCACAAAATTCTTCAAAGCTTTAACAAGTCTCTTTTGTCAATCCAATATAGCAAAATTACCCAGAGCAGTCTCTGGGTTTGTTGTTTGTATTCTGCTGTATGTTGCTGTGAAAAAAAAAATCTTTTTAAAGTCTTATCCCTAAACACTTGACAAGAAGAGGAATACGCAGTCTAGACATCTTCATCCCATTCTTGTATTCACGCACAATGCATAACATACGTGGAACCAAGAGGGAACAAAACAATGAAACAGCTAACTCTTCTTTCAGACTTGAAGACCGTGGCTGTACCTGCCATATACTGTACAAAGGACACGAAATGTCTCTTGAATTCAGGGTACAGATGGAGGTGTACTTAGGCTGTCCGCCAGATTTGCTTATATTCAGCAATTCCAATTTTGGCATTGTTCTGCTATTCTTTTTTTAAAGGTAGAAAAGTCTTTTATATTTCTAGGAGGTTCCCCCTGGCAATGGCAGCCTGTATTTATTTTCCTTAATCTTCCCTCATGTATGCACTTCTGTAAACAACTTTCCCTAATACATGTGCTTTTGTGTGCAATCTTTGATTGCAAAATGCGGCAGAGACGCCCAGGAACTTCATAATCAGGCCAAGTCTTCAGAATCTTCAGAATGGTGAAATCTGAACTGGTTTGCTACTGGTTCGCTGGCCGTGTGCGCGCAGTACACGGCAAAAGGAGGCTTGGGAAGGTAAGTAGAACAGTGAGGGGGGATCAGCTGTGCCGCGCGGTTTAGCTTCGCTAGAAAGCAGGAAATCCTGGTTTCTAGCAAAGCTAAACCGCGCGGCACAGCTGATCATCGGATCGTAGCTTTTTTAAACTACCGGTTCGCCCAAACCGGTAGTTTTTATCACGACCGATTCGCCTGAACCGGAGCTAACCGGTAGCATTTCACTCCTGCCTGGGGGTTCATGATTTGCTCACACCCCCCCCAGAATGCATCCTTGGCTATGCTTCTCAGCAACTCTAGAACCAAAGCTGTACATTTTCTGGGCTTGAGAAAAAGACGCAGAACATCAGGTTGTGTAGGCGGGCAACATAAAGCTTCCAGTTCAGCTAGGCTTGCTATGAATCATGAACAAGGCCCAATAATGGATTATCGGAGGAGAGTCAGTTATCCTAAGATAAATAGTCAAAGAAGCACCGGTCTGAAAAATAGTTAACAGAATTGCATTCTCAGTCAGCAACACCCCCCCCCCTCCACACTTGCTGAGAATTGTTGGATGTGATTGGAGCTACTTGGATATTTCTTGCAGCCCCCAGCAGCAAACTGCAGCGACATTATCCGCTCACCTAAACTCAGAACCGAGCCCAAGATGGTTTTCCCGAGTGCCTTGTGCATTGCTGAACCAACTGGACTTTTCCTTAAGTCTCCCGAGCTGCCTTTCAGAAGCTGCTGCCCTCCAGATGTGAAGTTAAAAGTCCAACGCATCTGGAAGGCATCAGATTAGGAAAGTGTTTCTCCAGCAAAGGGGGTTCTTCCTTCCTTTGAAAACTGGCGTTCCCAAGATGCTCCAAAGCAGCGGTTCTGTTTGTGATGGTGCCGGTGCCCCCCAACTCCATCATCTCCAGTCCTACCCCTGCCCTGTCTGTTAGAGCTGATGAGAGCGGCAGTCCATCGGAAGAGAGCCAAGTAGCTAGCATGGCCTTACAGCAGGGGTGTCAAACTCGATTTCATTGAAGGCCACATCAGGGTTGTGTTTGACCTCGGGAGGCTGGGGTGGGTGTGGCCAGGGTGGGCGTGTCCTGCTCAACATCAATTGTGTTGTGGGTGCCTCTGGAGGCCCAAGCGCTCTGCCAGTGAAACAGGCTCCTGAGCTCCGTTTTCAGCCGCGATGGCCTCCTGCCGCCCTCTGCCAGTGAAAATGGAGCTCCCCCCCCAGCTCCATTTTCACTGGCAGAGGGCGGCAGGAGGCCATCGTGGCTGAAAATGGAGCCTGGGAAGGATGCAAACGGCCCTCCCGAACTCCATTTTTGCTGGCAGAGGCCGGTCCTTTGCTCTTTCTAGGGCGGCCCCGTGGACCAGTTCTGAGCACCCCGTGGGCCAGATCCGGCCCCCAGACCTTGAGTTTGACACCCCTGTCTTACAGGAAAGAAAAAAAACCCAATCTGCCACTGGAAACCTGTGCAGCGAAGAAATGCAACGAGCTTGCCGTCCCTCCGTCACTGATAAAGTGTTTGTTTTCAGAAAGGAAAAGACGGGTTCACAGTTGCACACAGAGGCATTTTCATCAAAATCATGACCGGATAAATCTATCAAGCTCTGGGTAATTTTCATCTGATGTGATGTGATCTGATCCGATCTAATCTGATCTTATTTAGGAAATTTATAACAGCTCTGGGCAGCATTCAAAGGAACAATAAAAACGTCCATAAATAGAGTATCCGTGGCATCCCTGTTTCTACACATTTTTAACACAACAACAAAGACTGTAACCTTAAAAGGACCTTGTAAATTAACGTAATCACCATATTATTGACTTGTTCATAGACTCTTTCTATCTCCCCAGTTACCCGATCGGTCAGTACAGGTAGTCTTCAACTTACAACCATTCGTTTAGTGACCGTTCGAAGTCACAAAGTTGACTCAGCCTTCCATCCTTCCAAGGTGGGTAAAATGAGGATTCAGATTGTTGGGGGAGCCATAGGCTGACTCTGTAAACTGCTTAGAGAGGGCTGTAAACAGGGGTGAAATGCTCCCGGTTCGGACCGGATCGCC
>WNWU01000029.1:716374-730380 GCA_012654045.1 Ptyas mucosa | reverse complement strand
TACAACACTTAATGATAGTCATAGGGAAACAGTCAATATAAATCTTAAGGGTACCAGCAACAAGGTTACAGGTAGGTTGGGCTCTTTGACTGTGACTGGACCATCAGTTTTCCACCAGAAAATCAGTAGAAACAGGTTCATCCTTGGGTGGCAACCCACCAGTAAAATCCAAAGTGAACATTCAAAGGAAACCAGAACTTTTTCTCCTGGGACTGATGGATGAACAATTACAGGTAGGTCCTCGACTTAGGACCACAAGTGAGCCCAAAATTCCTGTTGGTAACCGAGATATTTGTCAAGTGCATCATATCCCATTTTACGACCTTACATGCCACGGTTGTTAAAGGAATCACTGCAGTTGTTAAGTTAGGAACATGGTTGTTAAGTGAATCCGGCTTCCCCATTGACGTTACTTGTCAGAAGGCTGCAAAAGGGGATCACCTGACCCCAGGACACTGCAACCGTCATAAATATGAGTCACTTGCTAAGTGTCTGAATTTTGATCACACAACTGCGGGGGATGCTGCAACGGCAGTCAGTGTGAAAAAACGGTCATAAGTCACTTTTTTTCAGTGCCGTTGAAACTTCGAATGGTCACTAATCGAACTGTTGTATGCTGAAGACTACCTGTACCAAAGAGCCACGGATCACTTTTTTTTTTAATATGCTAACTGCAGTGACATTATTGTAGCACAAAAATGAAAAGATTGGGCATGACCCACCCTGAAGGAAGGTTGATGAAGACGATGGAACTTTCTTGAGATGGCCTAATTGACTCATTTGATTAGAGAAAGGACAATACCTACACTTAATGGTGGCTGGAAACTCCTTTATGGAGTTTTAGCCTAAAAAAGAAAAAAAGTGAACTTGCAATTTATGACTCTGATGATTAGACGGGATGGATATAGAAAGAAGGGAGTCATGATTAACTTGAGAGAGAGAGAGGTTAAAATATAATTGTACTTATAACTGCTGTGAAGGTCAGAGGTTGCTTCTTTAAAAAAAAAATTCTACTTTTTTTTGTTGCACTTTTAGCTTTCTCTTTTATTTCTCCTTCGTTCTGTTTTAATTTGCCTGAGTTCTTACTATTGTTGTTAAAGACTCCAATAAAAAGATTATAATCTAGATCTATATAAAGTAGGGACGCGGTGGCTCAGTGGCTAAGACACTGAGCTTATCAATTGAAAGGTCAGCAGTTCATCAGTTTGAATACCTAGAGCTACGTAACGGGGTGAGCTCCCGTTCCTTGTCCCAGCTTCTGCCAACCTAGCACTTCGAAAGCACATAAAAAACGCAAGTAGAAAAATAGGGACCACCTTTGGTGGGAAGGGAACAGCGTTCCGTGTGCCTTTGGCATTGAGTCATGCCAGCCACATGACCACAGAGACGACTTTGGACAACGCTAGTTCTTTGGCTCTTTGGTTCTTGGGAACGACTAGCACATATGTGCGAGGGGAACCTTTACCTCTACTTATATATAAAAAAATCCAAAGGTGTAGGCGAAACTGGGAAGTCAGGAAAACATCTCTGAAAAGGCCATGGGAAATCCTGTCCGATGATGGTCAAGAAAACCATTGGTTGAGCTCTTCTAATCTTCAGAATTTTCCTTTTACACTACAGGTATCTGAAGTTTTGTTTGGGGGGAATTGAAACAACACACCTCTGTTCTACTAAGGACAGCTGCTTTAATTGAGATAAACCATCTGCAACTGATCCTACATTTGCACGCATCAGACATCCTGAGGTCAGACAAACTGGGATCAAGACATGAGATGACAATGCAATGGTAACAGTACCCTAATGTCCCATCTCAGCCTGAGGCTTCATCTCTTCCTACTGGCAGAAGAAAGAAAACAATGATGGCAAATTACATGTTCAGTGTTCAGCACCACTGTAGACTATGGACAAAAGGCAAGCAGAAATCTAGCATGCCAGGGAAAGGACCAGATTGCAAGTTCTTGATATGCTTTTTTCCCCCAGGGGCAGAGAAACCTGGTTAGAGGGAAGCAAACACTCTTCAAAGAGGTACTTTGTTCCTGCCTCTTGGAAGGACTAGAACCGTGATGGCAAACCTGTAGCACACGTGACAGAGGTGGCACGCAGAGCCCTCTCTGTGGGCACGTGTGCTGTCGCCAGCTGCTCTTCTGCTTTCTGGCCAGCTGGTATTTCCAGGTGCCAGAGCACCGAAAAATGGCCTGAAAATGGCCAAAAACCAGGCCATTTTTGGGGCATTTCTGAGCCATTTTCAGCCCCAAAAATGGTCTGAAAACGGTCCAAAAAACAGCTTGAAAACAGCCAAAAAATGGCTCAAAAATAGCCAGAAAATGGCCTGAAAATGGCCCCAAAACAGGCATATGCACACCGGGCAGCTGGTCTTTGGGTTTCTGGTGCTCTGACATGCGCACATGCGTGCACATGCATGCGTGTTCCGGTTTGGGCACTCGGTCCCAAAAAGGTTCACTATCACTATACTAGAATCTATTCTTACGTTTCCTTTAACGCAAGTTCAGAGCGAGGCAGAGAGCGAGACTTTTCCACCCAGTTCACAATTCTTTCGGCTTGGTTTGCCTCCTTGAATCTTACGGGGTTTTAGAACTTTTAGCGATCCGTTGCGCTGCACCAGAGGTGGGGAAACACGATGGCCCTTTTATGATTTATGGACTTCAACTCCCAGAATTGCTGAGCCGGCATGGGAATTCTGGGAGTTGAAGTCCACAACCGAAGGAACCGTAGTTCCCCACCTCTGCTCTACACCAACCAGAGCAGAAAAGTCAAGTTCACCTGCCTAGCCCCCTCCTCGCCCCTCCATCCATCCCCCGTACCTGGGCCGCCCATACTTGCAGTGAAGATTCACCCGGAAGTTCCTCTCGCTGCCGTCCACTTCGCTGTTGGGTGGCCGCAACCCTGGACCCTGGCTGCACGGGAACCATTCAGCTGGAGGGTTGGCTCCGTTTTCCAGTCCAATGGGCTGGCACGCATTGGAGATCCCATCTGTTCAAGGAAAGCACACAGACCCAGGCTTGTGAAGAAGGGGAACAGGAGGAGCAGGGAGAGAGATGACACCGGTTTGAAACAACCTCCCACCCCCAAACTCTTTTCAAAGAGATTTCATTTCAAAGGGACGCAGCAGCGGGTGAGAAGTGTCCAGTCTGGGGATCTGTGTGTCTCTGTGTGTGCCTGCGTGAGTGATGCAAGGCAAAAGCAGCTCTGATGGCACAAATAGCTACGCTCCCTTGTGCTACGTTCTTCTTCCCCTTCCAAGCTTGCAGAGTTGTTTTTTTTTTTAAAACAAGCTTCCATTTTGTGGACAAGACGGAGAAGGTATGCATGCAGACTCTACCTTTCCCGCCAGCCGAATACACCTCTCCCTGGCCAAACCATCCTTCTGGCTGGAGAGGGCTGGCCGACGGTCCCATGAAGCGTGTTCGACCCTGTTTGGCTCTGTCCCTTAGAAACAGCGGCCGCCTTGCAGAGGCAGATGAGAAAACCTGACCCACCCGTTCGTTTTTTGCAAGGAAGGACCCTCCCTCCCTCCTTTCCTCCCTCCCACTCTCCAGAGCCTCCCTGGCTTAGGAGCAAGTTTGAGGGCAGCCCCCACCCTCCAGAAGTGAGGGAATCCTGTGCCTTTTGTTCAGGGTAGCTGGTTCCTGCTCAAGGTCATTAAAAATACAAAGGGTTTGGCTTTGGAGTACAACAGATGTGCACGAGGGAGGAGGGGGGCCAGGCTCCTGGAGAATGCAACACACCTCACCCAAGAGGCATTACCGTGTGGGTCAGAGGCCTGCGTGGCTCCGATAAACAGACAAAATGTCTGTGCATCTGTTTGGATGCCAGACCTGGCTGTCACTCATCGGATCCCAGGCGCTCTCAGGCCTTTCCTTCCTCGTCTGATTTCCCCTCCCTGTTCTTCTCTTCCCTTTTTGTCCATGGTATCATAGCCCTGCAGGGGCATCAGCCAAACTCTATTAGCTACAGTCATCCTACTATCTCAAGCTGTGTGGTGTGCGAGCAAGTATGTGTCTGTGCATGTGTGAGTGAGTGAGTGAGTGAGAGAGGGAGGGAGAGAGAGAGGGGAAAAAAAGGGTGGGGAGAGAAGGGGTATTCATGCTCTGCACATCAAAATCCGCGTCTCGGTTTTCACACGGCTTGTGCACTTTTACCCGGAGAGACAGGGGTTTCACTGACATGCATTGGAGAATTTCTGGCTCTATTTACCAAAGCATACAAAAGCGTCCGCCTGTTTCAATACTACAGCTATTCAATGTGTGTGTGTGCGTGCGTGTGTCCACTCAACATCCTTTAACTCAGTCAGTGGTGAGCGTAGCAATTACATACAAACGGCCTACTAAGCTCAGTCAGCTGTTGCCGTGATCGGCGTCTAAGTGCAACGGGCACACATGTGCATCTGCGCTTTAGTGCGTTGTGCAAGCCCAACTCACTCTGTTCGAGGTACAACCGTACAAACCCATAAAATGGGTAATTCACTAACCGGGCCATGTGCATTCAGGTGAACGATGCAGCCAATAAAGCAAAGCAGAAATAGAACGTGGAAAGCCCTAGGAACAGGGGCGAAATCCAACAGGTTCTGGAGAACCGGTAGCGGAAATTTTGAGCAGTTCGGAGAACCGGCAAATACCATCTCTGGCTGGACTCAGAGTGGGGAGGGAATGGGGATTTTGCAGTATCCTTCCCCTGGATTGGGGTGGGAATGGGGATTTTGCAATATCCTTCCCCTGGAGTGGGGTGGGAATGGAGATTTTGCAATATCCTTCCCCTGAAGTGAGGTAGGAATGGAGATTTTGCAATATCCTTCCCCCAGGAGTGGGGAGGGAATGAGGATTTTGCAATGTCCTTCCCCTGCCACGCCCACCAAGCCAAACCATGCTCACCAAGCCACACCCACAGAACTGGTAGTAAAAAAATTTGGATTTCACCACTGCCTAGGAATGGTAGCTAGTCTTAAGCACAAGAATGAAACAATAACAAAAAACAACAACAACTTTGCAAGGGGTACAGATATCCTCGTGCAGCAACTTGAAGAAGGTGAGGGTAGCAGAAACAACCGTGAATTAAACTGCCACCTCAGCTACTGCTTGCCAAGCAGTTGGGGGCATCTCCCTACCTCAACCTTTCACTCTCCCAGATTTCATCCACACAATGCTACACCCTGCTCTGGTGCCATTATATCTGCACAAGTCCTTTGCAAGCCAAGAATCCACTACTCCTTATCTTGAATGCCATGCCACCATGGCTCGGACGTCAAGGCCGTGCTTCCAAGCATTCCCAGGATGTCAACTTCCCCATCCTTGCCTCTTCTATTTCCCATCGTAAAGCGTAATTTCTTAGTTATCGCAACAATTTCAACGAGACGCAGTGACTGCAAGAAATAGGTGAGCCATCGAGATATGCGGCGGGTGATTGCAGGCGAAAGGATTTTCATTTTCATTTGACAAACACATCTGAAAGTCTCCAATCAAGTGATATCTCAGACAAAGAGGAGCTTGGCAAGTTGACTTGGTCTTCCATTAAGGGCAGGGCAGGGCAGGGCAGGGCAGGGCAGGGCAGGGCAGGGCAGGGCATGGCGGGAAAGGGAAGGAAAGGATGAGGTTGAGAAACACTGACCTAGACTAAGGTCCAACCACCAAGAATTAACTTTCCTCCCTCTTGGAAAACCTAACCTTTGGTTCTGAATTCCCTTGGAATCCCAAATTCCCCTTCCTGGGACTGCAAGAACAGACCAGTTCCCTTTTCACAGATAAAGAACTGAAGCAGAGACTGGAATTTGGGCCAGTCTAGGACTGTTTATTTTTGGAGACTGATTATGCTCACACAACTGGCCTCATCTATATATTGACACATCTGCCTGGTCCATCTGCCAGGCTGCAAGGGAGGGGTAAGGGCAAAGAATGTGGACTGTGGCATTGGCTCTTCCTCCACTGGGTGGGACAGCATCTCAGGAGGAAATATACCTACTTATTCTAGGGGAAAGAGCTCA
Source organism: Ptyas mucosa (assembly GCA_012654045.1). Lineage (NCBI taxonomy): Eukaryota > Metazoa > Chordata > Lepidosauria > Squamata > Colubridae > Ptyas > Ptyas mucosa. The sequence goes on along the minus strand of WNWU01000029.1, from coordinate 724,385 downwards.
ATTCAAAAGATCCTGCGCCAAGCCAGGGGTGTGGGTCATCACCATGCAGAAGGCTGCCAAGGCCACCCATAAATCCTGGCTTAAAAAGCGGGATTTCCAACCTAGAGCTTCAAAGCAAAGTTTGGGACCCAATCCAGGCTAAGCCTTCACACCTTTCCAAGTCCTAATGTCAGGGGAGGTGTTTGAATGTCCACAGGCCCACTTTGGAGCAAATCCTTATGTTTTGGGCTTTCTTTTTGGGGGGGGGGGTTGGTGATGGGAAGCCTACATGGGGACAACAAGGAGACTAAGTAAATTTAGACCCTTTCCTACCAGCTGAACTCAATGTTTCTCTGATATACTAGAAAGCTTCTGTCAGGAGAGGGAGGGAGGGAGAGAGAGGGAGAAAGAGAGTGGGAGAGAAAGAGAGAGGGGAGAGAGAGAGAAGGGAGAGAGAGAGAGGGAGGGAGGGAGAGCGAGAAAGAGAGTGAGAGAGAAAGAGAGAGGGAGGGAGAGAAAGAGAGTGAGAGAGGGGGAGAGAGAGAAGGAGAGAGAGAAAGAAAGAGAGGGGGAGAGAGCAAGTGGGAGGGAGAGAGAAAAAGAGAGGGAGGGAGAGGGAGAGAGAGAGAAAGAGAAAGAGAGGGAGGGAGAGTAGGAGGGAGAGAGAGAGACAGACGTAAAGTAGCCAACAACTTATCAAGCAGCTGCAAAGAAGAAAAGGCGACAGATTCTGAAAAGATAAATTAGCAAATTAGCACCATCTCCTGAGCTGCAGTAGTTGATGAAGGGCATGGAAGTAATAATAATAATAATATGGGAAAAAGAGTTTCAAAACCCAAAGTTTCCCTACTGCACTCCTTTTATTCACCAATAATTCTTTGGAGGATTTGAGGCTGACCGACAGCGGCCACTGAGGAATTTGAAGCCAGTTCTTGAGGGCGACACTACTTATTACTCTCACACGGTTTGCCTGCCGCCAGTGGCCATCCTTTGTGCTTTTCAGCTGCTCTTTGCATCCACCCCGAACTGTTGCATTCTTCCTCGCTGCCATGCCCTCCTCTTCTTCCTCGCCCAGCCATGTTGCCATGGAACTGTGTCCTTTGCTCTACAACTGAAAATTGATTTGTCACCTCGATCTTTTTATCCCACTATATGTTCACACTTGGATATCCCCCTGCTGCGTATCACTCTCTCTGTACCCCGCTGCTGGCATGGTCTTCCCTCTGCTTTTCAAGCCTGTGTTTTTACACACCTACTTTCCTGGACATTTAGCTGGCTTTGGTGACCTTCAAAAGCTGGGCATGGCTGGACCTGATTAGTAAGTGGCTGGGAGACCACCGAGAACTCAAGCGGACTGCGAAATCAAATCAAAACAAAAACCTTAGGAAGAAGGCAAGGGCAAACTACTTCCAAATGGTCCATCCCCCTGAAGACTACAGGCATGTCCATATGGCCACCAGGTGCCATGCCCAACTCAGATGGGACTTTTTCCATGTTCCAGATTTTAGGATTATTGGAGTCGGTCAGGGGAAAGACAGTCAACACCTGACGGCAACTATTTTAACCACCGTGTTTGTGTTTTTGTGCGTTTTGATCCTTCAGTCAGCCTGTTTCTTGCTTGCAGGTGGTGGTGAGGAATCGAATCCGGACCTCTCCGTTTTAAGGAAGCCCCCTTTTCCTTTCCCTGCAATTTTGGGAGTTGGCAAGTAAATGCTCTTCTTGGCACCCCTCCGTTCCCTCCCAGCCTCTGCAGACGGTGGCAGTTGCAAGGCTGGGAAGGTGTAGAGTTACAGCAAAGGGCGATGTGGAATAAAGAAACGGCCCTCGAAGGACCAGGCTAGTCTCAACTGCCTGGAGCTGGCAGAAACAGCCAGAAAGACAGAAGAAAGCAGGCAAAACACAGAAGGCTTTTCATTCGAGTCAGTGGGTCCCAGCCCCTCCCAATACTCCCCCCTCCTCTTGCCAGCTTCCCTTTAAACTCAAGTGGGGCATGGAAAAACCCAAATCCCAAGCGCCAATCCCAGGAGTCGACCTTTCTATGGGACAAAGAGATGCAGAGTCAATCCATTGGGATCCTTTGGCACCAAGAGAGACAAGGCCAGATGCACAAGAGAGGAAAGGCACTCCAAATGGGAGGCGGAGACATTCTCGGGAGCCCTGAGACACGTGGCCACAAAAAGAAGAGATCTATTCGAAGTCCTTTTTTCCATTTGCTCCCACCCAGGAAATGCACGTGTGTGTGTGTGTGTAGTCCTCGACGTACGACCACCATGGACCCCCAAATTTCCAATGGCTAATCAAGGAAGATGTTTACCAAGTTGCGCTCCGTTTTACGGCCTTTTCTGCCAGTGTTGTTCAAGCAAAGGACTGCAGATGTTAAATGAAATGTGCGGTCTTTAAGCAAATCCGGCTCCCACCCCCACCCCCACATTGACTTTGCTTGCCGGAAGCCGGCTAGGAAAGGTTACAAATGGTGATCACAGGACCCCGGGATGTTGCAACGGTCACAAAGACGAGCCAGTTGCCAGCTGCCTGAATTTTGATCACATGACCATGGGGAGGCTGCAATGGTCACAAATGGGAAAACCGGGGATAAGTCACCTTTTTTTTTTCCTCAGGGCCATTGCAACTTTGAACGGTCACTAAACGAAGGGTCGTAAGTTGAGGACTTCCTGCATCCTATTGAATATCATCACCTTTGCATGTAGGGTCAAGGCAGGGGTGGGGTGCTGGGGGTTCGCAGGGGTTCGGAAGATCCTCTAGCGAAGATTCTGTGCAGTTCAGAGAACCCCCAAATCTCACTCCTGGTTGACCCGCCCACCCCTCCCCTCCCCTCCCCTTCCCGAATTCAGGTAAGTGCAGGGCACGCAGAGAGTCTCAAGGAGGGCAAAAAACGGGCCTACCAGAAGTTTGGGAAGACCAGAAACGGGCTGGCCAGCCTCCAGAGCCTGGGGAGGCTGTTTTTGCCCTCCTGGAGGCTCAAGGAAAGCCTCCAGAGCCGGGGAGGGCAAAAACACCCTCCCACTGCCAACTAGGGGACCAACTAGGCCATGCCCACGCCTACCCAGCAACCGGACAGAGAACCCCTTACTAAAATTTTTGAAGCCCACCTCTGGGTCAAGGTCTTGGAAGTGGGGAAAAGTGGGTACAGGCAAAAGATACCAATGCATACGTGTGTTTCAGGGTCATGTTGAATGAACCTGCACAGAGAATACACACACACACACACACACACACACACACACACACACACACGCACTTCACAAACAAAACACACACATATTTTTCCACTCACTCATCCTGATTTGCTTATCCCCAAAATTCATTTTTAGCTGCTCTTGCTTTTCACCTCTCTGGACTAATCAGAGTCTTGGGTAGGATGCAAATCCCAAACCAGTAAAAAAAATCCCAAGACAGTGCAAACAAACAAGGAAGGGGACGGCATTTGCGTATGTCACACTAAGCCACAGTTGCATTCGGGCAGCCAGCAATAAACCCTGATTTCAAATCCTAAGCCAAATCGGGATTTTTTTTCCCCCCCACTGAAGGCTAAGCGGAAAGCAAAGTGCACAATCACTTGGTGTGACGTGTGACCTCAGCCAGTGGCTCAGAGTAGCAGAGCTACACACACACTCATACAAAGCAGATTCCTACACACAAATGCCCCTACACAACTCACTACCCCCGCACATAGAGGGATCCTCTTCATAGGCAATTTCTCACCCAGTCACCCCAATTCTTCAGCTAAAGCTACAAGCCCATGGCGAGAATTGTTGCTCTCTAGCCAGGAGAGCCTGTACACACACCCGGCACAGTAACAACTGCCCACCGTTCTTCCGACCCTTGTAATTCATAGGTTGGGCCTCCCTGCCATGCCCGATTCTCCTTATGTTGCAACAAGCCTATGCTTGCCAAGGGGGCCTTGTAATTCCCACCTCTTCCGTGGCTGGTTAGGAAACCTCATCTGCTTCAAAAACAGCTCACAGCAACTGTTGACCACACAGGGGAGAGGGATACAAACCTCTCCCCCCACCCTCTGTTCCTCCAGCTCCAGGGGGCAGCAGGGGTTCTGAAGTGGGGAAAGATATAACCAAGACCATCCAAAGGGTTTTGACACCCCCCACCTCCCAGGCATGGGGGAGGGAGGTAGTGGAGTGTGGGAAGGAGGGTTTTATTCAATAGCCTAAATGGAACCTGACACACTTCCATTCTTCTGCAAAGCCAAGCGAATCAGGAGCAAAACCCCACCCATTGCCATGCCCAGAGATGCCTTCCTCAAATAGCAATAGCACAGTGATGGTGAACCTATGGCACGTGTGCCACAGGTGGCACGCAGAGACCTTTCTGCGGTCCGTTTTGGCCCTAGAGCAGTGATGGCTAACCTTTTTGCCATCACGTGCCGAAAATGGGGGGAGCGGGGGGGAACGCGCGCGTGTGTGCCCACACCCATAATTCTATGTGCCCTGCCCCCATGCATGTGTGCACGACCCCCCGCCATGCTTCCCCCACTTTTGGTATGCGATGGCACAGTGGACCCGGTAGGCCTGTTTTTCGCCCTCCCCAGGCTCCAGAGCCTTTCTAGGAGCCTGGGGAGGGTGAAAACTGCCTTCCCCACCCTCCCAGAGGCCGGAAACGGCCTGTTTGCCAACTTCCAGTGGGCCCAGAAGGCCCCAAAATCAGCTGACCGGCGTGCACATGTGCACCAGAGCTGAGCTCACGTGCCCACTGATATGGCTCTGCATGTCACCTGTGGCACACGTGCCATAAGTTTGCCATCACGGCCCTAGAGGCTTCCCTGCAGCTGCCCGGGACCAAAAATGGGCTGTGGGAGAGCACAGGTCCCGGAAGGCTGTAGGGAGGCCTGCTAGGGCCAAAATGGGACGGGAGGGGTTGCACATGCATGCATGGGGGGTGGGTGGGGTGGAGGAGTGTAGAGGGGGCTGCAAGTGTGCGTAGGGGGGCAGGGTGCATAGGGGGTTTGCATGCACATTGCATTATGGGTGTTGGCACGTATGTGCGCTCACGCGGTGACAAAAAGGTTAGCCATCACTGCAATAGCACTTAGACGTATATACAGGTAGCCCTCCACTTACAACAGTTCGTTTAGTGACCGTTCAAAGTTACAACGGCACTGAGAAGAGTGACTTATGACCCATTTTTCACAGTTACGACCTTTGCAGCATCCCCAGGATCAGGTGATCAAAATTCAGATGCCTGGCAACTGGTTCATACCAGGGGTGAAATGCTCCCGGATCGGACCGGATCACCCGATCTGGTAGCGATCTTGGCCGGTGGTTTGGCAATCCGGTAGTGATGGCAGAGCAAAGCTTCGCCCACCCGCCCGGGTGTCATTACTTCCTGGTTTTAACCAGGTAGTAATGTGTTTTTTAGCTTCTGCGCAAGAACATAAGGTACTGCATATGCGCAGAAAGTCTGCAGAAGCGTGCACTTCCGAACCGGTAAGGAAGATAAGCAGATTTCACCCCTGGTTCATACATACAACCGTTGCTGTATCTCAAGGTCACTGGATCCCCTTTTGCGACCTACTGACAAGGAAAGTCCATGGGGAAGCCAGATTCACTTAACAACCGGGTTACTAAGTTATACACTGCAATGATTCACTTAAAATAACGATGGCAAGAAAAATGATAACATGGGGCAAAACTCACTGAACAAATGTCTCACTTAACAATGGGCTCAACTGGTTGTGAGTCAAGGACTATCTGTACCGCTCCATAGCGTTTTACAGCACTCTCTGGGAGGGTTTACAATCTCAGCATAGCACCCCCAACAATTTGGGTCTTCATTTTCCCGACCTCGGAAGGATGGAAGGCTGAGTCAACCTTGAGCCAGACAGGATCGAACTCTAAGCTGTGGGCAGTTAGCCTGCAATGCTGCATTCTAACCACTGTGCTACCAGGGCTCCTTGAAGCCCTTTTCCAACAGGATCCGCACTAAGAAGCCTACTGAGCCGTGGTGGCGCAGTGGTTAGAGTACAGTATTGCAGGCTACTTCTACTGACTGCCGGCTGCCTGCAATTTGGCAGTTCGAATCTCACCAGGCTCAAGGTTGATTCAGCCTTCCATCCTTCCAAGGTCAGTAAAATGAGGACCCAGATTGTTGAGGGGCAATAGGCTGACTCTGTAAACCGCTTAGAGAGGGCTGTAAAAGCACTGTGAAGCGGTATATAAGTCTAAGTGCTATTGCTACTACCTGCGTGAGCTTTTGAGTGATGCTGGCTACCTTAAAGCCCGTCCAAGACATTCCGGCTACGAAAAATCCTGATACTTCCCTGCATTTGGGATGCGCCATCCCTTGAGAAGCTTCGTGGCCTTCAGCAAAACAAGGGATTGTGCATCGTGCAGGATTGTCCTCTGGTTACCTCGCTCTGTCTCCCCTCACATTCCTCCCACCACCTTGTTTCCACATTTCTTTCCCTGTCTGAATGCTAAGGCAGGTAAGCAGGCACAGCCTGAGCACAGAAAAGAGCTTTGGGGAAGGAGGAGGGAGGGAGGGAGGGAGGGAGCCAAGCCCCCAGAGCAGACAATGACTCATTCTCCTGGCATACAGAATGGGTCACTCTGGCCATACATGTGAGTTGGGGGATGAAGTCTTAAGGCCGGGCTTGGTGCTTGCTCTCTTTAAGCAGCCCCCCTCCCCTCTGTATTTGTTCTGCTCCTTCAGAGAGAAGGAACTCAAAGGGCCAGCAGCATGCAGACAACCTCAAACAGACTGAAGTCTCAACTCAGGGGAAAGAAGAATACCAGGCTGTTTCTCATGCCGGAACTCAGCTCAGCCTTCCATTCCCCATGCCAACTATTCACAGACTTGGCCCCAGGAAGGGAGGGGTGGAAGAGGGCCACAGCTGAGGGGGGGGGGGGGAGGGCAGAGGGAGAGGAGACAAATGGTCTTTCTCCCTTGCACCTCCCTTACTCAGCTCCAGGCTGTTGCCACATGTTTCACATTAGGGGCTCTGGACGTTGACGTTGCTGGGGTGTCAGCCAGGGCATCCCCTCCCTTAGCAAAATGTAGCAGGGACCACACAAGAGAAGGGACAAATGCTTGGATGCAGGAAAGGCCTTAAAGAGGGGGTGAGGGGGTGCGGGAACGTGAGAAAGAGGGAGAGAAAGAAAAAGAGAGAGAGAGAGAGAGAGGAAGAAACAGAGAGAGAAAGAGAGAGAAACAGAAAGAAAGAGAAAGAAACAGAGAAAGAGGGAGAGCAAGAAAAAGACAGAAAGAGGAAAAAGAGAGGAAGAAACACAGAAAGAAATAGAAACAGAAAGGAAGAGAGCAAGAGAGCAAGAAAAAGACAGAAAGAAAAAAAGAGAGGAAGAAACACAGAAAGAAATAGAGAGAAACAGAAAGAGAGAACGAGAGCAAGAAAAAGACAGAAAGAGAAAGAGAGGAAGAAACACAGAGAGAAAGAAACCGAGAGAAAAGAGAAGAAGCAAGAGAAAGCAAGAGAAATAAACAGAGAAAGAGAGAGAAAGAAAAAACAGAGAGAAAGAGAAGAAGAAACAGAGAGAAAGAGAAAGAGACAGAAGGGAGGGAAGGAGAGGCAAGCTTACATGAAATTGCAAAGGGTGTGTGTGTAGAAGGTAGAGCCTAACAGCATGTACAGCAAGGATCTCTCTCTCTCTCTCTCTCTCTCTCTCTCTCTCTCTCTCTCTCTCTCCCTCCCTCTCTCTCTCTCTCTCTCTCTCTGTGTGTGTGTGTGTGTGTGTGTGTGTGTGTAAGAGAGGGAGAAAAAAAAAGATTGCAGTCACCTCTCCTTGCTACCTCCTGACCCCTGGAGCCTTGGAAAGATAACAGCCCCCAAAGAGTGCTGACTTGTCTTTCAGAAATCCAATATCTTCGCCTGGTAAACTAATAGACTACCTGGGCTCACAATAACCACCCTGCAAAAGGATTAATCCTGGTGCTGAAAATCTTTAATTAGTTTAACAGTTTCAGGCTCCTTGGAGGCAGCAAATGGCAGGCACACACCCCCCCCAGCCTTTCTCTCTCTCTCTCTCCCCCCTCCTTCCCTCCC
>WNWU01000029.1:685066-697469 GCA_012654045.1 Ptyas mucosa | reverse complement strand
ATTTACTTCCTTTCCTTCCCTTCTTCCTTTTTATTTCTTCTTCCCTCCCTCCCTTTCTTTCTCCTTCCCTCCTTTCCTTTCCTCTCCTCTCTTTTCCTTTCCTCTCCTTTCCTTTCCTTTTTATCCATTTACTTCCTTTCCTTTCCTTCTTCCTTTTTATTTCTTCTTCCCTCCCTCCCTCTCTCCCTTTCTTTCTCCTTCCTTTCTTTCCTTTCTCCTTCCTTCCTTCCTTCCTTCCTTTCTCCTTCCTTCCTTCCTTAAGCCCCTTCCAGCTTTGATGAGTTTCCTACTTCCAAATAGTGAGAAAGTACACTGCTAGTTTGTTCAGCAACCAGAGGGGGTTTGAAGACTGGAAAAAAAAAAGAGGGGGGGTTAGGAGTTGCCTTAGCTGAGGGAGGGGGGTTCACATCTGCTCCAAGTTGACACTGTCCAGAAAATGCAAATAACAGAAAGCTAGGAAAATCGCCATGTATGGAAGTCTCAGCTGAGAGCAACGTTTAAAGCTCACAATTAAGAAAGACCCTCCAGAGCCAACCAAGAACCGCAGAGGGGAAGCACATTTGTTCCTATAAACATGGATCTGTTCTGACTGAGTGCAAGGCAATGTTAAAACGGTAACGGAGTTGGAAGGGACCTTGGAGGTCATCTAGTCCAACCCCCTGCTCACGCCAGGAAACCTGTACCAGGGATTCGAACCGCTGAACTGCCGACCTTTCTGATTGACAAGCTCAGCGTCTTAGCCACCGAGCCACCTAGTCAGGCGGATGAAACAGATGGATGAACGCAGGTAAAGGAAGTCAAAAGGAACGGATTGCCCTCCCAATTACAAATCCTAGCTTTCTAACAAGACTTACATGGTTTCTCATCATGATGGCCAGACAGTTTGATTCGTTTCTAAAGAAATCTATATACAGATTGGTAGCCCTCAAAACAAGGAATTAAATAAGGTTTCAAACACGTCACTGTGGTTTTGGCCATTGGTTCCCCCCCCCCCCTTTACCTCTTGGATTTTACTATATTTTAAATACTTCAAGGATTTGTAGGCCATCTGTTAGTAAAATTTCCAGCGTAGCTAAGCCAAATGTGGCAAGACAAAAAACAAATGTGAAACATACAAAGTGTACAAAATATGTGAAACAAACGTGCAAGTATACAAAGGGTAGCTCAGAATAAACCAGAAACAGGTATCCATTCTTCTAAAGCAAAACCTAAGGTAAAGGTTGTTGTGGTCTGCCAGCAGCCTGCGGAGCTGGCAGCGGAGTCGGACAGCGATGAGGCTGAGGAAGAACATGGGCCAGTCCTGGGGGCTGGGGAAGGCCCGGATGAGGGCTCTGCGTCAGAGGCAGAGATGGGACCAGGGCCATCAGGGAGTGAGGTGCGAACTCCAGAGCCTCCAGAGACTGATAGGAGTGAGGCAGAGGAACAGGAGGAGCCTGTTCCTAGTGCACGTATGAGAAGAGCTGCCAGAAGGCAGGAGCAGCTAAAGCAGAGAAGGAGACTCGGGAGTAAGGCCAAGAGATGATTGGCCCCTCCCATAAGGCTTAAAAGACCAGCAACGGCTCTTGGCCTCTTTGCCGGAAAACAACATTGAGAGAATTGCTTCTTGTTTTACTGTATTCATTTCTTGTCGGTGTCTTCTGCTTCTGAACTTTTGCCAAGAAAAGTCTTTGGCAGTTTGCCTAATTTTTTTTTTAAATTCTTATTTATATGCCGCCCTTCTCCGGAGACTCAGGGCGGCTTACAATGCGTTAAGCAATAGCCTTCATACTTTTGTATATTTTATACAAAGTCAGCTTATCGCCCCCACAAACCGCGTCCTAATTATCCCAAGGTCGGTGATAAACTGAGAAATGGTGTTTTGAAGAATTTGCTTTAATTTAGTTTGGACTATGCTGAGAACGAGATTTTTTTTTTTTTAATTTGATTTATATGCCGCCCTTCTCCGAAGACTCAGGGCGGCTTACAATGCGCTAAGCAATAGCCTTCATACTTTTGTATATTTATACAAAGTCAGCTTATTGCCCCCACAAACTGGGTCCTCATTTTACCCACCTTAGAAAGGATGGAAGGCTGAGTCAACCTTGAGCCTTGATGAGATTCGAACCTGCAATAATTGCAGGCAGCTGATGTTAATAACAGGGCTTTAGACCACTGTACTATCCAAGGCTCTTAGTTAATTCTCAGCTGTTTTAATAAAGTCTGTTTTCGAACTGTTTGTATTTACTACTAACTACTTGGGCCTGGGTCACAACAAAGGTAAAGGTTCCCCTTGCACATATGTGCTAGTCGTTCCTGACTCTAGGGGGCAGTGCTCATCTCCGTTTCAAAGCCAAAGAGCCAGCGCTGTCCGAAGATGTCTCCATGGTCATATGAGCGGCGTGACTCAACACCAAAGGCGCACGGAACACTGTTACCTTCCCACCAAAGGAGGTCCCTATTTTTCTACTTGCATTTTTTATGTGCTTTTAAACTGCTAGGTTGGCAGAAGCTGGGATAAGTGACGGGAGCTCACCCCATTACGCAGCACTAGGGATTCGAACCACTGAACTGCCGACCTTTCGATCAACAAGCTCAGCGTCTCAGCCACCGAGCCACTGCATTCAAACAAAACCTACTGGCTGCTAAATAAGGAGTCTGGGCAAAACATTTCCAAAAGAATTTCAAGACAGTCTTGTGGAGAACAGGATGCAGTAATCTAGTCCAGTTATGGAAATTCTTCCTAAGTGTGATGAGGTGGAATTTCAGCTACATTCTGCAGTGGTCACAATTCCTGACATCCCTGCCAGACTTCAGGAAAGAGTGAGAAGAGAAAAGGTCTTCCTTTCTTGGGGGAAGAGATGGGACACTTGCTCCCTGGCTCGGAAAGGCTTACTGTTTTTTCCTGTGCTTATATACCGTTGCAGAAATGAGACCACAACAGTATCTTGGGGGTTTGTTCCTCCAAAGATGGATGATACTTGGCACAGGTGAGTTAGCAAGCAAATGCATGATGAATCTGCTTGGGCCGAACAGGTTCCACCCGATGGAAGCCACTGATTTTATTTTACTTAGATAGCTCAATAATACAACAACTCTTTCTTCCTCCTGTCTTCCCCACAACAACCACCCATTGAAGTGAGTTGGACCGAGAGAGTGACTGGCCCAAAGTCATCTAGCCAGCTTTCCTGTCACGGATGGGACTAGAATTCAGAGTCTCCTGGTGATTGGCCCAAAGTCAACTAGTTAGCTTTCATAGCTAAAGCTAGACAAGAAACTCACAGTTTCCTGGTTTCCAGCACACAAAACTGACTCTTTTTTGAGTTTCCAAAATGATTTTTGGGTCTTGCACCACTCCAGACAAGACATCAATCTCTCACTAATCTCAAATCAGAAATCAAATATCGGTGGCATTTGGGAGATACCGCCTAGCAAGTTAAGCACTCTCATGCACCAGCAATACAAAATCTCCAATCGATTGACAGATAGGGCAGTGAGCATTTTCTGAATCCTCCAAACGGCTTCAAAAGAAGCCAGGGGATTTGTGTTTTTCCTCCAGCCCATCTCCATCCAAAGAATGGAGCAAAAAGACAGTGGGGCACAATTGGTATTGAAACCAACACGGATTTTGGAAGGGTATGGGTGACACTTTTTCATTCTCTGATCTGGTGGGCATAGGAGAGTGTTCACCACTCTAGGGAGCAGTTTACACGGCCTGGTTAACCAGCAGTAGTTAATTTAACTTACTGTAGCCTTGGAGTTCTCTCACGCTAAAACTAGCACATCATCCATGGGTTAAATACAGGTAGCCCTCTTTTAATGACCACAATTGGGACTAACAACTTGGTTGTTAAGGAAAGCAGTTGCTAAGTAAAACTGCAACAGTGCCTATAATCTTACTTCAGCTTTCCTTTGCTTTGTTGTTGTTATTAGTTGCGAAGTTGTGTCCGACCCATCGAAACCCCATGGACAACGTTCCTCCAGTCCTTCCTGTCCTCTACCATCCTCTGGAGACCATTTAAGCTCACGCCGACTGCTTCAGGGACTCCATCCAGCCACCTCGTTCTCTGCCGTCCCCTTCTTCCTTTGCCCTCCATCGTTCCCAGCATTAGGCTCTTCTCCAGTGAGTCCTTCCTTCTCATTAGGTGGCCAAAGTATTTGAGTTTCATCTTCAGGACCTGGCCTTCTAAAGAGCAGTCAGGGTTGATCTCCTCTAGGACTGATCGGTTTGATCGCCTTGCAGTCCAAGGGACTCGCAGGAGTCTTCTCCAGCACCACAGTTCAAAGGCCTCAATTCTTTGCTTTACACACTTGCAAAAGACATATGATATGTGGGCATTGGTCGCAGTCATTTTTTCATCACTGTCATAACTGTGCACAGTTGCTAAATGAAGGGTTACCTGTTCTGGGAATACTTAATTTAACTTACCCCAAGTGCTCATGGGGCATGTCGATTCTCCTCGACTTTGTTGAGCATGTCACCTAAACAGGACTGTCTAGTTTGCCACTGAAGTGAGCAAAACGAAGCATCCAGATATCTCTATTTTAGGCCATATTATGGGGTTCTTGGAGCAAGCCAGATAGAACGTGATGAACAAGTCGAGCATCTAACTTTTCTCGGAGGGGCTCAAGGCCCTTCCAAGGTCCCAGCAGCAGAGATCTTGACCCAAGCTGAAGGGAGGGGCGAAGGCCAGAGAGCTGTATAAGCAACATCCTGCAGCTCTCTTGATGGAGCTCTGGATTGTGCCTGAAATTGCGAAGGGAGATCATGTTGGCCAGGGCCACAGGAATGCTTGCCAAAGTTCCTGGTGAGTATAGCTTATGCACATGTGCGCATGTGTGTGTTTAAAACAAAAAAAAAGTATTTTAACTACTTTGGCTCCTTTACACAGCCTGCAAAATTGCTGATGGCTCTCTTCGCCTGGCTTTAGGAAGGGGCTTCTGCTATTGATTTTTTGGCAAGGAGTCTTATGGGGAGGCTGGAGAAAGGACGGGGGGAAACAGTGATAGCCCACTGTTATTACATGCCTTGGCCTCTAATAACGAGCTATGGGTTAACAACAATGGGCTAAACCAGGGGTGTCAAACTCATGGCCCATGGGCCGGATCTGGCCCACAGGTTGCCGCCCTGGAAACAGCAAAGGACCGGCTCATGGTGCCTCTGTCAGTGAAAACAATGCTCGCAAGGGCTGCGGATGGCCCACCCGAGCTCCGTTTCCACTGGCAGAGGGTTGCAGGAGGCCATCACAGCCAAAAACGGAGCTCGGGAGCCCGTTTTTGTTGGCAGAGCGCTTGGGTCACCATAGGCGTTCCCGACACGAGTGACGTTGAACTGGCCACGCCCACTCCGGCCCCCTGAGTTCAAACACAACCCTGATGCGGCTCTCAATGAAATCACGTTTGACACCCCTGAGCTAAACCCTCGGCCTCTCCTCCCAACCGGTGCAGAGATGGATGAAATGGATGTATAAAAGGCACAGGAGCCAGGAAAAGCTGAGAAAGTCACACATGCCTCCCTCTGGCACTCTTAAGCCAGAAAACCTGGATCTAAACAGGTGTACTTCTACATCTCCTGCACAAGTCTTTAGTTCTTTAAGGCAGGGGTCTCCAACCTTGGCAACTTTAAGTCAGTGGTGGGATTCAAGTAATTTAACAACCGGTTCTCTGCCCTAATGATTTCTTCCAACAACCAGTTCGCCAAACTGCTCAGAAAGTTAACAACCGGTTCTCCCAAAGGAGTGCGAACTGGCTGAATCCCACCACTGCTTTAAGTCTTGTGGATTTCAATTCCCAGAATGCCTCAGCCAGCAAAGCTAGCTGAGGCATTCTGGGAGTTGAAGTCCACAGGTCCTGAAGTTCCCAAGGTTGGAGACCCCTGCTTTAAGGAACCAAGCAGGTTAGGGTCACCTAGGAGAAGGGTCCTCTTGCCCCCAAGACCTTTAACTTAACCAAAATGGATCCTCCCCTTTCTTTTTTTCCTAAGGCTGACACTGTCCTTTTTGACTTCTCTCTCTCTCTCTCTTTCTCTTTTATAAGTGTTAAACCGGTTTATGCCTAACAGGCATGTCAACAACCATTAGGTAAATGGGGTTTCTGTGTCCAAAGGCAGTATACCTTTGAATACCAAGAGGGTGAGGACCATGAAGAGGGGAAGGCTGACCCGTTCATCCTCTTCATGGGACCCCAAAATATCTGCTTGGCATCTGCTATTGTCATATAAGCGGATTGTCCAAACTTGGCAACTTTTAAGACTTGTGGACTTCAACTGCCAGAATTCCTCAACCAACATGGATGGACACCCTTGAGCTACAGTATATATCGCATAGGTTAGCCTTGGTGGTGCAGCAGACTAAAGTGCTGTTAAGTTCCACTCAGCTGCCAGCTGCCTGCATTTACTGCGAGTTCAAATCTTACCAGGCTCAAGGTTGACTCATAATTCATAATTTTCCAGTGGTCATAATTCCTAGCTAGTTTAGTGAACCCATCTGAAGGGCACCGAGATGAAGACTGTGGTCTGATTCCCACAACAAACTAAGGCGTAAGATGATTTGTTCGGTTTTGGTTCAGCATGCTGTGTGAAACCAACTGACTGCGGCCTTTTCAGCTCCTTAAGTTGGTTTGGTTGGAAAACATGGCTTAGTACAACGTGTGAATCCTGGCTACGTCAGCAAGACTACAAGTCTGTGCCTGTGCCCACGTCCTCAACATTGCATGGATGCAATCTGCAGCCATGAACTCATCAAGGGAGTGCGAGAAGTCCAACAAAAGCTCCGAAGCTGCTCTGTTTTCCTCCCCCTTTCTTGGGTCGACACAACAACAGCATAAACACCAAGACCATGAATCATTCGCACACAAGGCTCGGCTTCATTTTAGCTATCTACATTCATGGTTCCTTCATGGAGTCCTCCCCTGTTCCTCATAAGAGAGAAATGCAGACTTGCATATTTGCAGAGGAACCTTCTAATATTCAGAACGAGAATGAAAGACACACAGAAGGCCCTCCGCTGATCATCTGCAACCTGTCAGTCAGCCATCACTTTGTGTGTGCCCATAAACTGCTCCATTAGTTTTTCTAATTGAGGAGAACACAGCTGCTGGGTGGTGGTAACACGGCTTAATCACTTACTCTGCATCGGAGGGCAGATTCCCAAAATATTCCAGTGTTGCGGCAAAGGGAAGGGGGAAAAACTTCACCACACATATAATGGATGGGTGCAAGCCAAGGGGGAACAGAACTGGAGAACCGGTAGCGGAAATTTTGAGTAGTTTGGAGACCCGGCTGGCCCCAGAGTGGGGTGGGAATGGAGATTTTGCAGTATCCTTCCCTGGAGTGGGGAGGGAACGGGGATTTTGCAATATCCTTCCCCTGGAGTGGGGAGGGAATGGGGATTTTGCAGTATCCTTCCCCTGGCGTGGGAAGGGAATGGGGATTTTGCAGTATCCTTCCCCTGCCACGCCCACCAAGCCACGCCCACCAAGCCAGACTATCATGAAAAGCAGCCAAAATGGATTTGGGTTTTCTGCCTTAGGTATTCAAAATTTGCTGGACTGTTATGGCCCAGATGTAATGGCCCATCAGTGCATGCCTCTGGATTCAGATTATTTTTGCAATGCATAATGCATGATAAGGATATCTATGTACTGAAATCTGATTGCTGTAGAAAGCGTTGTGAAAATGAGTTAATTTTTTTAAATAACTTTATTGCGGTTGTACGTGTATACACAGGATACCCATACAACGAAATTCACTTAACACTCAAAAGACTAGGTCCAACACACATAACAATCCCCAAACACACTCCCATCCACCACAAATTCCCTGCCCCTAAACCACCCAAACATCCACACAACAGACCAAGTAATACTGTCCAACAGCTAACTGATGGTGGCCCTTTAATTCATTGTTGAGTCCAATGTGAAAACTTTAGGGGTGTTGAGACTATAACTCCTTGAACTGTTATCTCGGATGACCTTTCAGAGTTTCTGAAAGGTGTATGCCCAACTCATCTTCAGGACCAATGAAAAGATTAACAAGTCACGAACAACGGCTGAAAACATTTTCCAGTTGAGGGGTGCTCGGTGCTCTCTGAACTTCGTGGTTTTCTTGCAAACGTTTCATCACTCAGCACCGATGAAGTTACCTAGTTTGGGTAACGAAACATCTGCAAGAAAACAACCAAGCTCAGAGAGCACCAAGGACTGCTCAACTGGAAAACATCTTCAACCACTGTTTGTGACACGTTGATCTTTAATTTGGCCCTCAAGATGACTCTTCATTTTAACCCTGAACTACAAATTCTCCTTTATTGGCATTTTCCAGTTTTCATTAGTCCTTTGGAAGAAAGCTGCTTATTTGTTCAAAATCACCTTCAACCTGCCATTTCAATGGTCATAGGGCCGTACTTGAATTGGGTTTCACACATTTATTGGCTCAATAAATAAGTGTAGGTTTCCCCATGGAAATTATGACATCACCCTACCTCTCTCTGTAAGAGGGAAACTAATCCACCAACGGAAAAAAAATCAAGAATCCAAAGTCAGTCAGTTCTTTAGGATAGTCAACAACCGACATTCCAACATTTAAAGAAGATAGGAATTAAAGCTAAGAAGCCAAATAGTTCTGGGGAAAAAAAAAAAGCTGAGGAGGTATAAATCTCTCCTAAAAAATAAGTAGAAACGGCACCTAGTTGTGGCCCCAGGTTTCAAAACGCCGAGTTTAAAATTGAAGGACACAGACTTGGCTGGAAATGTATTAACTGCCATCAAAACACATTAATGAAGCTACAAATCCTTAACTCTGTGAATTGGCTCAGGAGATCAAGGGATACAGCAGGATGAATAAATTAAACTCCAATTCACGTAAGAGGGAGAAAATGTCATTTTAAAATGCAGGGGAGAGGCCCATGTATAGAAGCAAAAAAAAACCAGGCTTCACAAGGTCCATAATACTCTAAAACTCACTTGTGCCAGAATGTACTACTAATTAAAACATTGAGGGGGAGGGGGGAGTTGATTAAAAGTTACCCAGTCACTATCTTAGAAAGAGATGACATCATATTTAGCCTTGGGGGCACCGGAATACCAGGAAATGTCAGCGTACTATAAGCTATATAGAGTCACTTCTATCTCTTATGATTAAAAATGCCTAAGAACAGAGTTAGTCTAAAGTCTGGCCTGGTGGTTCAAGATAAACGGACTCTGGACTCACTTTCAGCATTTTTTTTTTATAACTACTGTAGGAAGTTAGCACCCACCCCTTTCCTAGAAGAATGAAATATTTTAAGGAAATATTAAAAAGGCAGAATATTATGTTTCCCTGGATGAGAAATGGAGAAGCATGTTTTAAAGACAAGGCAGCTCCCACCTTCCTGCCCCCCACCCTTTGTTAATGGGCCAGAGGCAGAAACCCAATCCTTTGTCAAAGGACCATCATCTGCAACACAATAGGACCCATCTAGCAACAGAAACTCACCACATGGCACCTGGGAAGTTTACATCAGCCAGCAAGGCCAGCTAAGACCCCCACCCCCTGGGAGTCTGACAACCAATCAGGATACTCTTTCCGGGCCCCAGGAAGTTCAAAGCCAGAGAGGGCATAAAACCCGGGGACTCGCTGCGTCTCACCCCTTTTTTCTGTTCAGGAACTCAAACCATGTGATCCTGTCCACCATTAAACCATCTTTCCAAGCAGTCGCCATGTTTCCAGTGTCTTTTTCCCCACTTGGGAGCTGAACCCAGAAGAATATTTCTTCCTACACTACAACAAGACGCAAGGATGGGAGGGGGGAAAAAGCTGCAGCTTTTTTGAAGCACATCTATAGTTTCAAAGTTTACTTAGGTTTTAATCAGTTTTGCCTTCGGAAAAGGTCAAAGAAACAGGGATAGAATTCTCTGTTCTTCATGCATACTTTTCGGAAGAACAATGGAATCTAAGAATTTGGAGGTGGAATGGCTAGAACTAAACTATTTTGAGTCAACGTTCCAATGAAGGCCTTTATATGTGGACCCCAAACTCTTTTACCCTAACCCAGTCATTAAAAAAAAAAGCATTAAATTGCAGGTAGTCCTCGACTTATGACCACAATTGAGCCGGTTTCTGTTGCTAAGCGAGACATGTATTGAGTTTTGGTCCCATTTTGCAATCTTTCCTGCCACCATTGTTAAGTGAATCACTGCGGCTGTTTTAAGTTAGGTAACACGGTTGTTAAGTGAATCTGGCTTCCCCCATTGACTTTGCTCACCAGAAGGTTGCCAAAGGGGATCATCACGTTGGGACACAGCAACAGTCACAAGTATGAATCTGTGGCCAAGCACCTGAATTTTGATTGTGTGACCATCGGGATGCTGCGGTGGTCATAAGTGTGGAAAACGGTCATATGTAATTTTTTTTCTTTGGGATGTTGTAACTTCGAATGGGCATTAAGTGAACTGTTGTAAGTCGAGGACTGTCGATAGTCCCATTGTAGAGTAAGCAAAATGACCTTGATGAAATTTGTACATTAACTAGATCAGGGGTCTCCAACCTTGGCAACTTTAAGACTTGTGGACTTCAACTCCCAGAATTCCTCAGCTGGGAGGAATTCTGGGAGTTGAAGTCCACAAGTCTTAAAGTTGCCAAGGTTGGAGACCCCTGAACTAGGCAATAGGGGCTGAAACGTTTTCTAGGTCCTGAGCCAAGATCTAACATTCAGAAGAAGCTCAGGAAGAAACCTGGTTTGCTGAAGTCTACGGAAGAATAAGGAGGTACTTGCAAGACTCTCTTATTCACTAAAAAGTAGTTTTTGCTTTCTGGTCGAGTTGATTTCCTGATTAAGTCGACCTAGTACCCCCGGCACAGCTCAATAAAGCCCTACGCTGGATTTCCAA
This sequence comes from Ptyas mucosa, assembly GCA_012654045.1. Classification (NCBI taxonomy): domain Eukaryota; kingdom Metazoa; phylum Chordata; class Lepidosauria; order Squamata; family Colubridae; genus Ptyas; species Ptyas mucosa. The sequence goes on along the minus strand of WNWU01000029.1, from coordinate 686,627 downwards.
GACCATCCCAGTTCCAAAGCTGTTCCAGATTACCAGAGGATAGAAGTCTAAAACATCTGGACGGTAAGTAGAGTATAAGTGTTCCATTCCGTACCATTGCGAGCCCTTTGATCGCAAAACTCAGGTTCCTTTGCATGAGAGAACTTTTGTTATGGACCATATGAGTGGAACTGCATCCAAGGTCATAATGGTACTCTTGCAGATGCCTGACTGACTCCCCCTTTCTTTCTTTAGAAAGAGGGAGGGAGGGAGGGAGAGGGAGAGAGAGAGAGAGGAAAAAAAGGGGCTTTAGGCCCCCGAATCTTGTCTGGCGATAAAGCAGCTGTCTGCAGCCCAGCTTCCTTCCCCTTGGAGAATACAACAGCAATATTTACCGTGCTGCAGACTTAGCTGGCTGCAGCCCAATGTGCTCTGGATTCAGAGAGCAGATTCAGTTCTGGGCAGGATAGACACCAAAGGTTTTGGGTGCAGCAACATCACACCGCTGCACTACAGCTTGGGGATTCAAGAGGCAAAAGGGGGAAAGTGTGTGTGTGTGGGGAGGGTGGGGGGGAGGCTTCTCTGCGAGCTGCACGAAAGGGGAAGCAAAAAGCCAGGCTGGGAAAACACACAATGCCCACCCAGGAGAAGGAAAGTTGGAACTGAGGAGGGGGAAGAGGAAGGGGGTGTGGGTGGGTGGTGTGGGGGGAAGGAACACTGAGGGGGATTTCATGCCAAATATTTTTCAACCTCCTCTCCGAATGCTCGTTCGAGTGGAAAATTTTCCAAGCGGCCAGGACCTGCTGGAGCCCCTGGGCAAAAGCGCTGTGGGATGCCAATGCATCTGTAATTCTCCCATGTTTTGTTCCCGCGGCTAAAGGATGGGCCTCCCGCGCCCGACTTCTCTACTTCTGAGACCTTCCTGCCCAATGGGGGCAGGAAGGGTGGGCAAGGCCGAGGTTTGGTCTGGGCAAATGTTGGGGAAGTCACCTGCGGCTGCCTGTAAGGGGCTGTTGGCCGAAACAACGGCAGAGAGAGGGACGGGAAGGGGTGGACGAATGGAGTTGCCTGCTGTTGCTGCTGCTCGTTCCACCCTCTGCTCCATGGGAAGCCATGAGCAGGAAGATTGATGTTCAGCCACAAATCAAGAGAGGGAAAGGCTGGGTTTTCTTCTCCCCCATGACAGGCAGGAAGAACGAGCCAGGCTTTCAAATGGGGGACAAGGGCTTGGTGTTTACTGGAGCTTTCCAAGGGTTTGCTCAGCTCCCTTTCCTGCTCTGCCCTGTGCTGCATTTGAGGGAAAGGGGTTGTGTGGTTGATGTGTGTGTGTGTGAGTGAGAGAGAGAGAAAGTGAGTGTGTGAAAGAAGCAGGGAGCAGGAGGCTGGACAGGAGCCAGGGAGTCTTAAAGCAAAGATAGGTCCCTGCAGAAACGGGAAGGAGTTTTCCTTAGAAGCCAAGTCAGGTTTCCAGCCCTGAAGCAAATATCTAGGCAGAGAGGGGAGAGGAAGGGAAGGGAAGAATAGGGGGAAAAAGAAAGGGAAAAATGGAGAAGGAAGGGGAAGGGGAGGATATGGGAAAAGA
>WNWU01000029.1:665336-685056 GCA_012654045.1 Ptyas mucosa | reverse complement strand
AGCAAGAAAGAGAAGGGGAAGGGAAGGATAGGGGAAAAGAAGGAAGGAAAAGGAAGGAAAAATGGAGAAGGGAAGAATAAGGGAAGGAAGGGAAGGGAGAAGTAAAGAAAGGGAAGGAAGAGAGAGAAAAGGGAAGGGAAGATGAGAACCCAGGGACGAAGGCCAGAATGTCAGCTGAGGCAAAAGGCTAGCAGATGCTCTGAGCTCAGGTTACAGCAAAGAGGCGAGGGAAGAGTGTGGGAAAGGAGTTTGGTTTCTGCAGCCCCCAGCATGAAAGACGGGGCCGCTGAAAAAGGACCCGCCCCTGCTAGCTATGGAACAATGCAGAGGACGGCAATTTGATGCCCCCGCAGAGCTCTGGACGCAGCGAGGCCAGTGGCCAGGGACTGGTGGAATCTGTGGCCCAAGCCATTTGGACAGGATCCAGTTGCCTCTCCCGGAAATGAAAGGCCTGCTCTGGTGCAAAAGGCTCAGGAACCAAGGAGCACAACTCCTTCTCGGTACTTTCTGCTTTTAAGAGGAGGCGGAGGAGGTAAAAGGAGTCGGAGGGCTGCCTTGCCTTAGCCTATGGGGGCAAAACAAGCAGAGAATCTGGCAGCCCTTTCTCCAACTAATGCATTTGTTAAAAAGCATTCGTTTTTTTCAAGCTACTCACAAAAAGCTTATGCTTTTTAATAGGATTTGTTAGTCGGAAAAGAGGGGCTATCCGTTTCTCCACCCCACTCCCCATTCAAATGAATCCGATTCTCAGAGACTGCCTGGATAAGTCCCTGCAATTTTCTTGGCAAGATTTTTCAGACATGGCTTGCTTGCCATTGCCTCTTTCCTAGGGGCTGAGAGAAAGTGACCGGTCTAAGATCACCCAGTTGGCTTCGTGCCGAGACTGGACTAGGACTCACAGTCTCCCAGTGTTTAGCCTGATGCCTTCACCACACAACAAACAGAGCCTTGGATAGTACAGTGGTCTAAAGCCCTGTTATTAACATCAGCTGCCTGCAATTTTTGCAGGTTCGAATCTCACCAAGGCTCAAGGTTGACTCAGCCTTCCATCCTTTCTAAGGTGGGTAAATTGAGGACCCAGTTTGTGGGGGCAATAAGCTGACTTTGTATAAATATACAAAAGTATGAAGGCTATTGCTTAGCACATTGTAAGCCGCCCTGAGTCTCCGGAGAAGGGCGGCATATAAATCAAATTAAAAAAAAAAACAAAACGGTCCCTTCCTAGCAGATCTTTGCTGAGACCAAGTGGGAAACAGCAGGCTACGAGTTCTTGCCCAGGCAGACCTCAAATAATGGTTCTTTCGAAAGGCCTGGGGTCCCTCTGAAGCCCTCAGCCCTCGTAGACAAAGAGGTTTGTATGACAAGAATGCTCCTTATTACGAAAACATGTTTTGCTAATCAAAAGTGAACACGTCAGGGAGATTTCTGCTTCTCGCTTTAGTCGCTGTTTTGTATGGAGGACTTTCAGTCATGCTAACTCCCACTGGTAGACATTGTAGTAGGAGAGCCCCATTAGTCATGGATACGGAAAAATCAGGAAAGAGGCTGGTAGCACTTTTTCCAACTTAAAAAAAAAATAATACTAAAAACAAAAGCTCCAAAAAGCTTATGCCATGAATAAAATCTGTTAGTTGGACAGACCCCTAATTTTTTTTTTTTTATAACCTCTACTTCCATGATGGCGAACCTGTGGCACGTGTGCCTGAAGTGGCCACCTGGAGCCATACCGTCTGGCACGCACCCGTTCCTCTTCCGAGTTTCTGGCGCCCATGCGCACGTGACAATCAGCTGGTCTTTGTGCTTGCAGCAGTGCTAGAAACCGAAAGAGCTGGTCTTCCATTTTCCAGCTTGAGCATGCCTGCCAGCCAGCTGATTGACACATGCGCATCAGTAACCGGAATTCCATTTGCCAGCGTGCATGCGTGCGCACGGGAAACCAGAAGTACCTTATTCAGTGCGAACATGCCCCCTGAGCAGCTCTTCTTCCTGGTTGTGGCGCTGATGAGTGCGAGCGTGTGCACGAAGTGCTCCCTTTTCGGCACTTGGTGTCACGAGTGCATGTGTGCGCTCCCTTTCCGGCACTCGGTGCCGAAAATGTTCGCCATCACTGTTCTACTTGATGCCTGAAATGATATGACTTAGAGAAGGTGACAGGTTTTACAGAAATGGGGTCCAAATACGATTTGGATCTCCTAACAGCAAACAGGAGTTAAAATAGATCCTTTATATGTGATTATAGTTTATTAATTGCATGACATGTTTTGAAAGACTCTCTTTAGCAAAAAAAAATAAATAATGATATTTCTTATCAGAGAACTAGATCTGGTCAAAGCTAAAGACGTTCTTCCAGTTATCCAAGCCATCCAAATAGCTGATAGTTAGAATGAAATGATGCTTTTGATAAGAACAGGAGCCTCCATACTTGGTAGCTTTAAGACTTGTGGACTTCAACTCCCAGAATTCCTCAACCAGCATGGATGGACACCCTTGAGCTACAGTATATATAGCACAAGTTAGAAATCTACATTTCTTGCTGCCTGATGGAAATCAATGTTAGAATGATGACCACTCTGGATATCTTGGATGTTGACCCATGACATCCTTCCATAGTTTGGTGTCCTTCGGAGAGTAGTTAAATAATTCCGTGGTCATAATTCATAGCTAGTTTAGTGAACCCATCTGAAAGGCACTGAGATGAAGACTGTGATCTGATTCCCACAACAAATTAAGGCGTAAGATGATTTGTTCGGTTTTGGTTCAATATGCTGTGTGAAGCCAACTGATTGCAGCCTTTTCAGCTCCCTAAGCTGGTTTGGTTGGAAAACATGGCTGAGTACAATGTGTGTACTAAGCTCCCCAGCCAGCCAGGATTTAAGAAAGTTGAGGTCCACGAGTCTTAAAGTTGCCAAGTTTCGAGAGACCGTGGCTAAATATGTGAAGTTATTTTACACCCTCCATCTCTGCTGCCATCTCAATTGCCATGTGCCAAGGGTAGCAAAGCACAAGGGTTAAAGATGGTGGCAGATGAGTGGCACTGGCCTCAGTCACAGAACTGTAGGTTTTTATTTCTTTACTTCAGAGTTAGGATGACTCAACTGGTCAACTATTGGCTGGGTTTTCAAGCTGCCAGCTGGGAAGCCCCCTTCTTTACCAACTTTTGACTTTTTGGTTTTGAGAAGCTGGAAAGGAAGTGAACCTCCAAGCTGCCAATTCAAATCTCTCAATCCCTCTCTCTTTCTCTCGTCATGAATTGACGAATATTATTTTTTTAAAAGGAGGCAAATAATAAACTTTACATTGAAAAGAATAAGTACCTAAATGTTATTTTTGTTTATGCAAAGATGACAGTATATATATATATTTTTCAGGACAGTGCCACCTTGATGGAAGGGACCAGATTCCCCATCATTCCACTCTGCAAAGAAGGAAAGGGAGGGAGGAAACAGAGAAATACCTGGCTGTACTTCTATTAATCTACTCTCCCACTTCTTATTTTCTTTAGGAACAAGAAGCTTGGGAAGAGGACAGAAAGGTGTGCCCATCTTCCAAATAAAAACATTAAACCCAGTAAATTGTTCTCTAAACAGCAATGCGTTCACTGTACTGGGTAAGAAAGCAGGAGAAAGGCAAAAGATACCCTGGGTGGTGTTTTAACATATTTTTTTTAATAAGACAAAGTGAACGCTTCCGGAGTTTTACTGCAAGACTGGTACGACGGAAAAGGAGGAGAAAGAAGATTCACAGAACTTGTACTGGCACCAAAGAGACCCACAAGTTTTCTTGCCTTTCTTCCCCTGCACCTCGCACAAAATACAGCAACAGAAGAGTATAACACACCTGCTGCAACCACATTCTAACAGCACAGCTACAACCATCTTCCCCCTGCACTGTTCACAGCTGTGTGGTGGTATTGGGGGGGGGGGGGGGGGGGAAGGGTAGCCTCTTCTCTCCTGTAAATCTGAACTGTCACTCTGAAATCCTATCACCGGTTTTCACGTCTTCTGTCAAGATGGCTGCTTCTGAAGTAGAGCTGTGTGCAACAAATGAGACAGAAGCGTGCGGGTTTTTTTTTCTTTTTGCAAACTATAGAAAGAGATGGCAAATCCAATTACAGCTTCCCGGAATCTATACGTTTTGCCCAGTTCATAATGCTTCCACGGTTGGTGCGTTAGAGCTCCCCCCAAAACACCAGGAGCATTAGTTACACACACAGACCTTGCCTTTTATTCTACCTTGCCTCCAAAAAACAAAAGTGCAATTCAACAAGAGATCCGGGGGCTCCGTCGCTCAGCACACTGGTAGGTGTATAATCCCGCGGAAATTGTAAACTCAAATCCAGACTCTCCATTAGAAAAAAGCGATGATGCTTTAGCAAAAAGAAAAAAGAAAAAAGGAAGCTTTGCCTTTTATCGTCAGTGGCCACAGCAACACTGGACTATACATTGGCCAAGTATAATTTCCCTGGGCCATCTGATAATGTTGATGGGCATTCCCCCTCCCGCTCTCGACCCCAGACTGTGGTGGAAATGCTGGTTTTCGGTCATGAACCAGCCACGGGGGATACAGCACAGGGGGGGACAAGCTGTATGTCAGGGACAGAGCATAGCTTCAAGGAAAAAGCTCCAAGGTCAGCTTCAAATACCTCTGCGCAATTCCGAGCGATTCTCACGCTCACGCACTCCTTCCTATCTGATATCCTGGAAAAGGGCAACCAAGCAAAATGGGCGAAAGATTAGGCTGAGTTAGATGGACCATGATGCTGATCCCACGGCTGCTTCCCGTCTTTCGTTGGCTCAGGAAGGCCAACGAAAGACTGGAAGGCGGCTCGCCATTTTCTACGATTATAGATTTGTGTTATCTTTTCTTTATTCAACGCAGCTTTCAGGTGGTCCACTTGTCTCATCAAAGACAAAACGCAGTGATGGATGCTGTGGGGGATGCAGGGATGAAAGCAGCGGTCTTTATCCCAGTCCCTCCGCCCCCCATTTATGACCACAAAATCCTTTACGCCAAAGAATGGAGAAGAGGAGCGCCAACAACAAAGGATCCAGATTTCTTTTGGAAGAAAAGTGGCATTCAAAGAAAATTGGCAATAATGACAAAGGTCCATTAACTGCCAAGTGTTGTTTTTTTTTAAAAAACCCAATGTAGTAATTTACCATTAGTAATTCCTTATACAGGTAGTCCTTGACTTACGACCACAATTGAGCCCCAAATGAGACATTTGTTAAGTGAGGTTTGCCCCATTTTATCTTTCTTGACACAAGTGTTAAGTGGATCACTGCAGTTGTGAATAGAATAGAATAGAATAGAATAGAATAGAATAGAATAGAATGGAATGGAATGGAATGGAATGGAATGGAATGGAATGGAATGGAACGGAACGGAACGGAACGGAATTCTTTATTGGCCAAGTGTGATTGGACACACAAGGAATTCGCCTTGGCGCATATGCTCTCAGTGTACATAAAAAAAAGACACATTCGTCAAGAATCATAAGGTACAACACTTAATGATAGTCATAGGGAAACAGTCAATATAAATCTTAAGTCAGTAACACGGTTGTTAAGTGAGTCTGGCTTCCTCGTTGCTGCTCAAAAGGTCGCAAAAGGTGATCATGTGACCCCAGGACACTGCAACATTCATAAATATGAAGCAATTGACAAAGGTCTGAATTGTGATCACATGATCATGGGAATGCTGCAACGGTCGTAAGTGTAAAAAATGGACTTTTTCAATGCCGTTGTAACTCCTAATGCTGTGATGGCAAACCTATGGCACGCATGCCGGAAGTGGCACGCAGAGCCATCTCTCCAGGCACATGAGCCATTGCCCGTTGCTCTTCCAGGTTCTGGCGCGCCGACCAGCTGGCCTTCACATGCGTGGGAACACCGGAAACCGGAAGAGCAGCCACCCAGTGCGCATGCGCATGCCGGGCAGCTGCTCTTCCGGTTCCCAGTGCACGCACGCGCACTGGCCACCTAGTCTTCCAGTTTCTGGCGTGCATGCATGCGCGAAGACCAGGTGGCTGGTGTGCATGCGTGTGCAAGAAACCGGAAGAGCAGCCGCCCAGTGCACGCATCCACACCGGGCGGCTGGTCTTCTGGTTTTCGGCACGCACGCACGTACCCATTTCGGCATTCTGTGCTGAAAAGGTTCGCCAACACTGTCCTAACAGTTACTAAACAAATGGTTGTAAGTCGAGGACTACCTGTACATAGACATAGAAAGAAGCAGAGATAATGAAGAAATTTGACAGCCCATAAAAAACCAAAAGGCAGTAAATATAATCTCAACCCTGGGGAACCACCTTGTTCTACTAAAGATAAGCCAACGTCCATTTCCTTGCAATGAGTCTGTATTAACAACCGACTCAAAATAAAACTCGTCTTGATTCTGGGATGGTACATGAGAGGACAAAGGAAAACTTGGCTTTCAAGTTTCGGTTATTATGCCCTACAACAATAGAGTTCCAATAATTCTTGCTGGGTTTGTTTCTTGATCTGGCCCACCTCAGATGAAAGGAAGGTTAAGAGTGATCAAAAATGAGGCAACTCTTAGGAATTCTATTTTGGTCGGTGAGATTTGATGTTTCATCATTATGAACACTTGAAGGGAGACCGGAGACAGAAAGAAAGGAGGTTGGGGGGGGTTGGTTGGTAACCCCCAGTCCTTCAAAACTCTATAATGGTATTGTGAGCGTTTTCAAACCTTTCCCTCATTCTATGGGTGAGGAGGAGATGTCAGAAAGTGACACACCTTCGCAGAAGATGGAAAAACTCTTAATATGGCTGCTTCCAGTTTGATGAGGCCTTAGCTAGCATTCATCGCTGGTGCTTTGTTTTTCCTCGGAGTTACGACTGACCGAATCAGCCAGGTTTGATGAACAAGCCGGTCAATTTGTACAACCTAAAAATGCATTCAAACTTCTGGAACCACACAATCATATCTTGGACGGGGAGTTAAGACTAGATGACTTACAAGGTCCAACTTCCAACTCTGTCAATCGGTTAATCGTCATCTTCGTTTTAACGACCCCATAATCCCTTGCGGGGTAGAGTCTGGGCAACTGAATGGAACTAGCGGAGTTAGTTTTAATGGCCAGATGCCCTTCCTGTCGCCAATGCGGAGTTTTGTTCAGCAGATATATATTCTCAGTGTGCCCAGAGAGAGAAATATCTGCCTCTACCTAGGATCGAACTCACAGCCTCCTGATTGTGAGGCGAGAGCTCCAATTTCTAAGCCACCGCACCACCCCTACTCTGTCAATCTGTTATATTAATCAAAGAGCCAGGGTCACAGACCCCACCAGAAGCTCATCCAGGCCATTGCCTGAAGGTGTTTTCTTCTACCACTCACCCCCCAAGGAAGCACAAACATTGCCAGCTTCACTGGCTCTGTCCTCACAGCCTATTTAAAATATCCAAAATCAAGATGACAGTCAGGATGATATGACTGCAGTTTTTTTTAATGGGTATGGTCCATAAAAATATAGCCATCGCTTTGGTCACACCATGGCAGCCATCATTCGGATCGTTTTGACCACATCCTGCGAAGGCCTCTGAACCCACTTCAATTCCGCAGTGGGGGTTTGTCCTTTTAGGCAGGGGTGGGTTCTAATTTTTTTTTTACTACCGGTTCTGTGGGCGTGGCTTATTTTGTGGGCGTGGCTTAATGGTCATATGACAATTCTTTAGGATTTAGCAGAGGTACTGGTCTACCAGGCTTTTAACTGCTTGCAGAGCTGTACCGGTCTACGCCATTTATTTTTGCAGGCATTGGTCTACCCATTTATTTTTGTAGGCACCGGTCTACTATTATTGTTTTTGGAGACCACCAACCACCAAACTGCCTTTTACCACTGATCAGCTGTAGGGCGGCCCTTCGAAGCCCCGCGGCAAGAGTTTAAACAGGTTTTTTCCTTATAGCCCATCAGCTGGGACTCAGGAGGCAGCAATAGATTGGGGGTGGGGCCAAATAAAAGGTAAGAATAACGCTGGGGGTGGGGGCAGAACCAGTTCGGTGACGTCATATCGTCACCGCTACCGGCTCGGCGGAATCAGGCCGAACCGGGAGGAACCCACCACTGCTTATAGGTTTTATAACGCGGCAGAAGTGGAGGGCAGCAATGGGTTGCCTGCATTTTCCCTCCCGCTCGCCCGCCATCTGCACCTGCTAGGTGAGAAATACAATCACCCATTGTTCTCTTTAGCATTAGAATCGGGTGGGGTTGAGAGACAGGATCCTGGGAACGAGAAATCTGTGGCTCTTCCTTCCCCAGAAGCTATCCTAGCAGGGATGACAGATGAAGAATCACAGAGAAAGCTAAAAAAATAAATAAAAAAAATAAAGCCATGTGCCGCCTTTCAGCTTGCTGAAACAAGAACGCCGCCAGAACTAAGGTGCACTATGATGATTGACTGATACACGGGCCAGCTCTGAGTACGCATCTAGTGTTATTCGGGAAGAGGGACAAGGTCCATCATCCACCCCCTCACCCATTAAGGTTGAAAGGTAGGTGGAACGGTGGAGAGGTGTGCGATGGGGAGGCCAAGAGCACAGGGAGAACACTTACCGAGCTCCCCGTTTCCTTCCTTTCCATACACACCCACACACCTAGGCGTTTTTGCTTTTGACAAATCGCCACCAACAGTGACGGCAAAAATTGCTACAAGGTCTTTACATGCGGCATTGCAGACTGATCTCGATGGTGATCTTCCTGGGCAATCTCCAGAGTGATTTCGCTGGCTGCTATTGTTGTTGGTGTTGTTGCTGCTGCGTGCCTTCCTTTCAACCCGGTGGCTGCCTCTGCGGAAGCCCGAAGCCTTGTCATGTCAGTTGGGTACAGAGCGAAACAGGAGGGAGAGTTGGAGATAAGAGACAACTAGGCAAAATGGTGGTATCCCTTTGCTCCGCCAAAGGGACCCAAGCAGCGGTGGGATTGGAAAATGTTAGCAACCGGTTCTCTGCCTGGTTGCTGGGTGGGTGTGGCCACAGGGGCATGGCCTACTCGGCCTCCTGCAAAACCGCCACCCCCAGGCTCCGGAGGCCCTCTGGAGGCCAGAACCAGGCTCATTTTGGGACTTCCGGTACTTCTGGTAGGCCGGTTTTTCGCCCTCCCCAGGCTCCAGAAGCTTTCCTTAAGCCTCCGGGAGGGTGAAAACAGCCTCCCCTGAGCTCCGGAGGCCCTCAGGAGCCCAGAAATGGAGCCATTTCTGGACTTCCGGAACTTCTGGGAGACCCATTTTTTGCCTTCCAGAGCCTCCGCGCAGGCACTGCATTTTACCTCGCATCCAAAAACAGAGCACGTGGAGACTCCTGGGAGTTATGGGGTGGGCGGGACCAGCCAATCCTTGCAACTAGTGGTTCGGCCAACCAGATCTAAAATTAGCATCTGGTTCACCTGAACCTGTCCGAACCGGCTGAATCCCACCCCTGGACACAAGTAGAGAGGAGACCACCTAATCATGATGGGCAACACATGCCTGGCAGAACCAGGTTCTCCTTTGTGCGGAAACTGACCGTCTCCGCAGACAGAGAGGCAGGCTTCGTTTTTAAACAGCCTCGGTATGCAGCTCTTGCCGGCGCGCATGTTTTGGAAGAAGGTTTAACAGGTTCATAGGAGGCCTGTCCAGGTGCTGAAGTTGGATGTTATGTGAATCCAGCAGCAGAAATGAAAACTGCCATGGAGGACAGACAGCGCCCAGGGCCTAGAGGTGAGTGGCATGGAAACTGCAGCAAAAGTGACCAGTAGGAGTTGACCATATGATGGACACGGAAAGATTTGTGTTGACAGAAAGTGAAAAGCACCGCTTTAGCCATGGATCAAATACATACAGGTTGTCCTCGACTTACGATGGATCATTTAGTGAGCATTCAAAGTTGTGACAGACTCTCCCCACAGCACGGTTGCAAAGTTCAGGTCACTGCATTTCAGGTGCTCAGCAAGTGCATTTATGGCCACCTGACCAGTGTCCTGTGGGTCGCCTGACTACGGTTTATGACATTTGCAGAAAACCAGAATTTACTTCTGGTTTTTTGGCAAAAATGCCCCATAGCAAACAATGGATTCAAGTTGAGACCGCTGGGGGGGAAAAAAAGTTGTAAAATTGAGTTGGTCACATGATGATGCACTTTATGGCCATGACGACGTACGACTGTAATTGGCAGTCATAACTGTCATGACAGTCATAAGTGGAGGACTACCCGCATGAAGTTCAGCAACAGGCTGGGGACAATCGTGAGGAGAATCATGAGGACATCATGGAACGGTGACAGAAGTCTATGGAAGAGCCATAATAAGACAACAACCGCTCCACACACAACAAAGCAAAATAGAAGTTAAAGTTAAAACAAACCGAGCTTAAAGTACGTTGCCCCAGTACAGCCGCCAAGTTTTTAACTAACTTGGTTGAGTGCCCTGTGCATTAACAGGAAACTTTTCAGTTTCAGTGTAGAATAGAATAGAATATATATATTCTATTCTATATATAATATATATATATATATTAATTGGCCAAGTGTGATTGGACACACAAGGAATTTGTCTTGGTGCATACACACTCGGTGTACATAAAAGAAAAGATACATTCGTCAAGAATCATAACGAAACTTTTACACTGCAAATAAAACGTCTAATTTTTTACTGGTAGTTGCATACTTGGGGGGGGGGAGTTGTGGGGGAGATATGCATATAAGAAAGACCAACCAAAGACCCTCTAAGATCACCTCCCATCATCACTGACAGGCAAGCCACTCGAATATAAACTGAGCAAACCCCACTCTTTACTAGCACTGATGATGTTACCTAGTTGGGTAATGCAACGTCTGCAAGAAAACTACCAAGTTCAGAGAGCACCTCATTTCAACCCTGAGCTACAAATATTCTCCTTTATTGGAACCATGATTAAAAAGGGGGGGGGGGCACTTTCAGTAGTTACCCCTTACAAAGCTCTCTTCTGTGGGGTTCGTGTTAAGCTATCTCTTTGCGCTCCCCCCCCTTAAAAAACATACCTCAAAAACATCGGCTTTTCCAGCTGCTTTTAATTGAGAATAGCTGCTGCCGCTGCCTCACATTTGGAACGGCTGTCCCTTTTATGTACGTTGCTACAGTTTTCCTTTACGAGACGGCAGCTATTCATGTTTTATCTCTGACAAGAAAAGGCATTTGATAAAACAATTCAAAAGCGCCCTGAGAAGAGCCTTTAGCATTCAAAGGTGACATCAAATACATATTAATAAAAGGGCTGCCTCCCCCGCAGTGAGGTGGGCTGCTTTAGGCTGCTTCCTAATAGGGCCATCCTCAGGGGGCATCAAATTAGCAAAATTAGGAGTGACCAATCTTTTTTTCCAGGCGGGGTTGCAAGGCCGGCAGGGGTATTCTGGGAGTTGAAGTCCGCGCATCTTTAAAATGGCTAACATTGGAGACAGCGCTCTAAGAATTCCAAAGAAGAGACCTCCCCCAAAAAAGCCATATTTTTGGACCGTGTTATTAGGCACAAAGGTTTGGGACCATGAAGCTCTGGTGGCTCAGTAGACTAAGGCAGTTATTAACATCCACTTACATCTGCTGCCTGCAATTACTGCAAGTTCTAATCCCACCAGGCTCAAGGTCGACTCAGCCTTCCATCCTTTCTAAGGTGAGTGAAATGAGGACCCGGATTGTGGGGGCAATAAGCTGACTTTGTATAAAACATACAAAAGTATGAAGGCTATTGCCTAACGCATTGTAAGCCGCCCTGAGTCTCCGGAGAAGACTCAAAATCTAAAAGACTTTAAATCAAATTTAAAAAAAAAAAAGTTGCAGTTCAAAACATTTATTGCTCCAGCCGGTGGAACAGCTTGCCTCCAGAAATTGTGGATGGGTTTCAAATTCAAAAGCCGCCTTGAGTCATCGGAGAAAGGCGGCATACAAGTTGAATAAATAAATAAATAAATTACCACCATTAGTTTAGTGACTATTCAAAGATACGACAGCACTGAAAAAAAGTGACTTATGACCATTTTTCACATTTACAACCATTGCAGCATCCCCATAGCGTCCCAACGTTACATAGTCAAAATGTGTATGCTTGGCAACGGCCTCATATTTATGACAGTCGCAGTGTCATGTGACCAGCTTTTGCGAACTTCTGACAAGCGAAGTCAATGGGGAAGCTTGATTCACTTAACAACCACATTACTAACTTAAGAACTGCAGGGACACACTTAACTACTGTGATAAGAAAGATTGTAAAAAAAAATGGGGCAAAGTTAACAACCGTCTTGCTTTGCAATATAAATTTTGGGCTCAATCAAGGACTATCCGTATGAAATTGGCACCAGATAAGGTTGCACCAACAGAATTCAAGAGGGGTTGGACTTAAGACAGTGGGAACGTAAATACTCTAGGCTGATGACTCGCTTAACTCTGCCTCCACCTCTGCCTGCTTTTCTCCCATACTAGGTATTTCAGGTGGGGTGCAATGTTTAAATGAGGCATCTCCAGCTCTGATGTGTGGGGCCCTTAACAACGCACTATTTGAATCATGGCTTTGTACAATTGCTGATTGCTGAGATCTCTGGGAAGTTGACAACCTATTGGTAGATCTTGAAATTCCTGCTCTTGTTGTGGCCCGCCAGCGGCCTGCGCGAATCATGGCTGATCCCGACGAGGAGGAGGCTGATGTGTGTCACGCCAGCAGCCTGCGCAGCCGGCACTCGCGTCGGACAGCGAGGAGGCTGAAGAAGATGTGGTGCCAGAGGCAGAGACTCAGCCAGGGCCTTCAGAACCTCCAGAGGCTCCTTCAAGTGGAGAGAGCGAAATGGAGGAGCCTCTCCTCAATGCTCGAGCACGCAGGGCTGCCAAAAGGCAGGAGTGGCTACTCAGCAGGAGGAGGTCTCCTCGAGAGTAAGGTTTGAGGATAATTGGCCACTCCCTTAGCCTATTTAAGTCGCATGCAGTTAGTAATTTCCTGCTGGAAACAACGTGTAATTATTACAGAGCATTTTGGAGAGTGAGTGTCTTATCGTAACTTGTTTTCTGGGCTGGTTGCCAACCTTTGCCGGACTTTGTTTATTCTTGGTATGTTATAAGTTTGATAAGGACCGTTGGTGTGTGTCACAATCCTTGGGAATCCGGAGCTGGGGCAGAACAGCTCTGTTTGGTGGGAGCAATGACGGGGGCAGGTGCACATGCAGCCAATGGGGTAGGTCCCCCAGCTACACAGTCCCCAACCCCCAACTAATGTAGGAACTCCATCACTCTATGAGTCCCACAAAGGAATTATGGAACTATGAATTCCATAAAGCAGAATATTTGTAGCTCAGGGTTGAAATGAAAGGTCCTTGGTGCTCTCTGGAGCTTGGTTGTTTTACTTGCAGATGCTTCATTACCAAACTAGGTAACGTCATCAGTGCACCGCCTAGCACTGATGATGTTACCTAGTTTGGTAATGAGACAACGGCACGAAAAACAACCAAGCTCAGGAGCGCACCGAGGGCCCTTCATTGCCGCCTGACCATGCTGCTCAGCCACAAGGCAACATGCTTGGGTCAATTCTACCCATCCTGCCCTTCCTTTCCACCAGGTTGCAGAGAAGGTCTTGACCAACCTATGTGGTTTCAGAAGGAGCTTCTCCTCCAGCCCAGGAGACATGGCAGGAAGGAGAAAGAGGCGAAGAACGCAAAGAGCAAGGCTGGGGCAGGAAACAGGCCATCTCAAGTGCCTTGCAGAGTGGGGGGGGGCACATTCCGACTGAGCCATCCTGGCCAACTCTTACCCAGGATCCAGTTTCCACAGCAACCGGGGGGCCAAAGGGCAGCGAAGGGGTGCCCAGCCCCTCCAGTCAAAATCCCAATTGTTAAGTCTCTGAAACAAACAGCTAAAATGGACAGGAAAGGGGGGGTGGGGGTGGGAAGGGGGAGGGAAAGCTGAAAACAGCTCAGTGTGGCATTGTCAGCGAGATGTCACTAATTGTTTGTAGGGAGAGCACACTCTCAATTAACCCTTCAGGCGCTGCTGGCAAGGAAGAGCGCCAGGCGCCCACCCTCCGCCTGGCAATTCGAATTGCACGCCTCCCCCCCTCCTCCCGTTCAGGGGTTCATTAAACAGCTTGCAACTCGGGAAAGGTAATTGGATGTGTGTGGGGGGGGGAAGCGCTGCTGAATTATAGACGAGGCAGTGTCTCGGGGTCATACGTGCATGTGTGAGAGAGCACGTATGTCCATGTGCACGCGTGTGCAGCATTAGAGTTAAGGAAATGGATAGCTTCCCCTTCTGCTCAGCAAGCTGTTACCTTCCAAGAATTAAAGACCAGCCGAGAGAATTTATTTTGACCCAAATGGCAATCTTGTTGTCCTTTTCTCTTTTTTTTTTTAAAAAAGGAGGGTCAGCAAGAGTGGGCAGAGAGTTGGGTCAAGGAGACACTTTCCAAAGAGGAAGAACTCCGGACATAAAATATCTGGAAGGGCCCAAGATGGAGAAACCGGGACCCCAAACAAAGCTTCTGAACCACTTCATCCTCATAAGGACTCTACGGACGGCATGTCTGCCTTCCATAACAAAGCAGAAGTTTACAGCCGAGATGGGCAACTGGAGGCCTTTGGCCTTGTTTCGAAAGACCTCTGCAAGAAATCAGCTCAGTCTTCTGGTAAGAAATATCTGTTTGTTCCCTGCAGGCCATCAGTTAAAGGAGTGAGAGGACAAGGTCAGAAAGAGAAGGAGAGGGAAGGGGCTGTCAAGAGAAACAAAAAAATGAAGGAGAGAGAGAGAGAGAGAGAGAGAGAGAGAGAGAGAGAGAGAGGGAATGAATGTGACTTCACATCTACCTCTATCGGTTGGGCTCAACTGTCTCCTTGTTTCATCCACGCTCTCCGAAGATGGACTCTTGGGAAAACGTGGCCCTCAAAAGAAGCAGCTTTGCCCAGGACCAATTCATGGTATTTGATCTCATCTGCAGATCTTTCCAGAATATTGTTAGTACAGCTGCTGCAGAGAATCAGTCTTTCATGGATCAGGTATAAGCCTGCCAGTTAAGTAAACGCATGGCCAGGGGGACCCCCAGGCTTTTCATGCTTGAGTTCTCAAGGGCGAAGTTTATCTGCTGTCCTCTAGATGCAAACAAACAGAAGCAATGTATACCAAGCCATATCAAGTGGCTGAGATGAAAAGGATTGAGCAGTTGGACACCAGATGGCTGAAAGGGGTTGCCATAAAGAAGAAGGGGTCAACCTAGTCTCCAAAGCACCTGAAGGCAGGACAAGTAGCAACGGGTGGAAACTAATCAAGGGGAGAAGCAACTTAGAACTAAGGAGAAATTTCCCGATAGTTAGAACAATTGATCGGTGGAGCAACTTGCCTCCAGAAGTTGTGAATGCTCCGACAATGGATGGGTTTTTTTTAAAATTTATTTGATTTGATTTATATGCCGCCCTTCTCTGGAGACTCAGGGCGGCTTACAATGCACTAAGCAATAGCCTTCATACTTTTGTATATTTATACAAAGTCAGCTTATTGCCCCCACAAACTGGGTCCTCAATTTACCTACCTTAGAAAGGATGGAAGGCTGAGTCAACCTTGAGCCTTGATGAGATTCGAACCTACAATAATTGCAGGCAGCTGATGTTAATAACAAGGCTTTAGACCACTGTACTACCAAGGCTCTTTTAAGAAGAGGCTGGACAACCATTTGCCTGAAATGCAGGGGTGAAATCCAGCAGGTTCTGACAGGTTCTGGAGAACCGGTAGCAGAAATTTTGAGCAGTTCAGAGAACTGGCAAATACCACCTCTGGCTGGCCCCCGTGTGGGGTGGGAATGGAGATTTTGCAATATCCTTCCCCCAAGAGTGGGGTGGGAATGGGGATTTGCTGGCTGGGGAATTCTGGGAATTGAAGTCCGCCAGGCTTAAAGTTGCCGAGGTTGGAGACCCCTCATCTAGAAGGAGAATGAATCACCTCCAGAGAGGTAATGAAGGGAGGAAGAGGTTGTAAATTGGAAGAAAGGAAGCTCTTCCTCCAAAAAAACCACCTCAGGCCAATGTGCCACGATGAGTAAAAGCCAAGCTATGTGCCCATGCAGTATAGGTAGTCTTCGAGTTACGACCACAATGGAGCCCAACGTTTCTGTTGCCAAGTGAGACATTTCTGGTGAGTTTTTCCCCATTGTACGACCTGACTTGCCACAGTCGTTAAGTGAATCACTGCGATTGTTAAGTTAGTAACACAGTTGTTAAGTGAAACTGGCTTCCCCATTGACTTTGCTTGTCAGCAGCTCGCAAAAAGTGACCCCGGGACACTGCAACCTGTTCTGACCTAGGCTTCCTTTATCTCTCTTGACACGCTACCAAGGACCTAATAGGCAATTAGCTTTGCAAGACCACACGGAGCACAGAGTCGAAACGGAGCTTCAGAATTTAAACTGACCAGCGCAAACAAAGTTGCTTCCTGGAAAGGCTCACCTGCCTTTGCTCCTTCTTTATGTCTTATGGGAGAGGCCAATCATCTCCAAGCCTTACTCCTGAGTCGCCCCTTTTGTCTTAACTGTTCTTGCCTTCTGGCAGCTCTGCGCATGCATGCAGTGGGAACAGGCTCCCCCTGTTCCTCTGCCTCACTGATGTCCGACTCTGGAGGCTCTGGAGTCAGCACATAACTCCCAGATGGCCCTGGCCCCATCTCTGCCTCCGACGCAGAGCCCTCGTCCGAGCTTTCCCCAGGCTCCAGGACTGGCCCATGTTCCTCCCCAGCCTCTTCACTGTCCGACTCTGCTGCTAGCTCTACAGGCTGCCGGCGGACCACAACACAACCGTCATAAATATGAGTCAGTCACCAAGCATTTGAATTTTGATCAAATGTCCCTGGGGATGATACAATGGTCATAAGTATGACAAATGGTCACAACTCACTTTTGTCAATGCCGTTGTAATTTTGAATGGCCACTAAATGAACTGTTGTAAGTTGTGGGCTATCTGCATTAAATGCATCTTTGCTTCCAATATGAAGGCTTTCTAAGAAATGCAAATAGCATTTTTTTTAAAAAATACAAGTGGCCAGCCTTAGAAGAGGAATAATTCTCAGGACTACAGCGTAAGAGAAAAAGATTAAATTTCCTTTCCTCACCTGCTCTGATCGTTTTAATTACCAGACCCACACCAAACCAATGCAATATTTTGCTTTATTATTATATTTTATTATAGGACTTTTTCATTATTTCATTCCTTTGTCTTAAAACGTATTTTTACGCCGGTACGCTAGCTGAAAACGCACTCTGTTATTTAACTTTAAATAATCACCATCACCTACCTCTTGCATTAAAAAAAAAGAAGTGTAAAATGAAAAATAGTAGAAATCCATCAATCAGGAGGCTGAAAAAAATGTAATGGAGGAATACGCTAGCAAAACTCTTGTTTTCAAGAAAATTGCAAAATGCCATGTCCATGTAGTCAACAGATATCAAGCTCAAATCAAGGGCACGTTAACTTCTCAGTAAAAGGTGCTTTTGTAGAAAGTCACTTTTCCAAACATGCAACATTAGCAAGAAGAAAAGTTTGCAGTTACTGGAGCCAATGGCTGCCATCAGAGCTTGCAGTAAGAAATTCCACATGTTTATGTGAACCTTATTTGAGGTGTAGCCCAGGGGTGAAATCCACTTACCTTAGCTACCGGTTTGCAAATGTGAGAATGCGCGCCTCCTCCATGCATGCGTAGAGCCTTCTGCGCATGCGCAGAGGGTCAAAAACAGGACGTGATGATGTCTGGGTGGAGCCTCCCGCCACTGATGCTACCGGTTCGTCCAAGCCAGATCGAACCGGCTGAATTTCACCACTGGTGTAACCTCATTCAAAAGTTGGTTGTAGATCTCTTTCCTTCATTTCTTTAAGACAGCTATCCCTTGGTCGTCTGTCTGTCTGTCTGCCTGTCTGTTTGCCTGCCTGTCAAGTCAGTCAGGCAGTCAGCTTGTCTATCTATCTGCTTTTCTGTAGATGCCATACACTAAATAAATAAATGCCTTTTGGTAAAAACACACAAAAAGTCAGCATTAAACCGATGACCCCATTTGTAACCCGTAGGAATAGCGCGAATACTAAATTCAGTTAACTTTGATAGTATGCATCATTAATCTGCAACATTATTATTACAAAGTATACGCATTCCTTAGTAAGTAATATTTGCATTTACTATTTCCTGGTAAAAAGACAAAGAAAACGATGGGAAATAAACATTGTTAACACTATTATTTTTATGGAATAAATAAAAACTTACGAAAGTGCAGCCATGGACTAGCTCTGCACCAGTACATATGGATCCTGCGATTGCGCAATTACTTCTGGAATCCTAAAGCTGTGAACATCTCGGTTGGGATGTCCAACTCCACATCAACCCAACAGCAAAAAGGACGAGGTAGGCAAACAAATGCAGAAGTAGCATTTGGGTAAGTATCTCCATCCTTTAAGACTCAGAAATGGGCGCAGGAATAATTCTACAAAGTGGCAGACAGAGGCACCTTACAGATCCATCTTAAACTGAAAACCACGAGCAGTGATTCCCGCATCCCATTTTGATTTATGGGAACAGAGTGATTGTGGTTCACAAGATCTGGAGGGGAATTGCCCATCATGTTCGCTGTTATGAGGAACAACTGAGAAGTTAAGAGCCGTGGTGGCACAGTGGTTAGAATGCAGTACTGCAGGCTACTTCTGCTGACTGCCGGCTGCCTGCGGTTTGGGAGTTCAAATTTCACCAGGCTCAACCTTGACTCAGCCTTCCATCTTTCCGAGGTGCGTAAAATGAGAACCCAGATTCTTGGGGGAAATAGGCTGACTCTGTAAACTGCTTAGAGCGGGCTGTAAAGCACTGTGAAGCGGTATAAAAGTCTAAGACCAGGATGGCAAACCTATAGCACGCATGTTACAGATGGCACACAGTGCTCTCTCTGTGGGCATGTGAGCCATCGCCCCAGTTCAGCTCCACCATGCATGCACAAGCACCTCCCACTAGCCAGCTGGTCGTCGGGACTCTGCTGCCCATGCACAGGGGGTGGGGCGCGTCTGGAGGCCCGCATACGCATGTGGGGCCCTGCACGTGCATGCTTGGGGGGAAGGGCACATGCAGGGGCAGGGCACACATGCATGGAGGGGCACATGCAGGATGCGCACATGTGCAGGGCACATGCGCAGGGGTGCGCACACATTGCTTTTTGGGGGTTCGGGCACATGCATGTGCATTCACACAGGCGCACACGTGCTTTGGGCACTCGGTTCGGAAAAGGTTAGCCGTCATTGGTCTAAGGACCCAGGTACCTTCGAGACCGACTTCTGCCACCAACAGCCTCCCACCGGCCAGTTCGCTCACACAAAGAGGGTCTCCTCAGGGTGCCATCGGCCAAGCTATGCTGGCTGGCGACACCCAGGGGGAGGGCCTTCTCTGTGGGAGCCCCAGCCCTGTGGAATGAACTGCCCCCGGAAATGCGTAAGCTCTCCGACCTCCGGGTATTTCGCTGTGCCCTTAAGACCCTGTTGTTCTGCCAGGCTGGGTTATCAATGTAATAATTTTAAATCGGGTGTTTTAAATTTTTGGGGTCTTAAATTGAGCTGAATTATTTAATAATTTTAATTATTTTAATTGATGTTTGTCTTGTGCTTTTAATAGGCTGTACACCACCCTGAGTCCTTCGGGAGAAGGGCGGTATAGAAATAAAATTATTATTATTATTATTATTATTATTATTATTATTATTATTATTAT
>WNWU01000029.1:654910-665326 GCA_012654045.1 Ptyas mucosa | reverse complement strand
ATTATTATTATTATTATTATTATTATTATTATTATTATTATTATTATTATTAAGTGCTATTGCTATTGCTACGTCTCAGTCCCGAAGGGCCAAATATCCCAGAATTCAGGAGTGGCTCTCTCAGTGTCTTATGCGGTGGCAACACAGTCTGTAGCTATCTGCAATCTGCGGTCCAGGAAGACGGTTTGGAAGGCCTGGGTTGTAACATGGAGATGCGCACTGTCATCTGTTGCAGCAATCAAACCACACACGTCCTAAGCTGTCTGCAACGGAGCTGTGAAATGCTTTAGATTCAATTCCAAAAATGTGCTTCAAAGTGTGAGGGGATGTATATACGGCCCTCGACTGCAACTCTTTAAAGCACCTTTTCCAAATTATTTCTAGCGCCTGCCCAGCCTTAGTCTATAATAAGCTCTCAAACATTCCAGGATGTGACCATAGTAACAAAAAAAAAAAAAAAGAGGAAATAAACTAGGGCAGGGGGAAAAAAAAAGGAATTTGCCCAAAACTGATCCACCAGAGGGAATAAACATCAAATCATAAGACAAGAGAATTGAGGACAGACAGCAGCGACCGTGATGCCCAAAATCCTTAAAGGAATATCCCCAAGACATCATTTTGAGATGCTCTCAGGGGTGGGCTCCTGGGGGTTCGGCAGAGTTCGGGCGATCCTCTAGCCAAGGATCGCCAAGGATCGGTGAACCCCGAAATGCCACCCCTGGCTGGCCACACCCACCCCGCCCCTTCCAGGAGTCTTCATGCAGTACGTTCATCATTCCAGGTAAGTGCAGGGGCCACGCGAAGGGTAAAAAACGGGCCTACCGGAAGTCCAGAAACGGCCCTATTTCCAATCTCCGGACCCCGGAGGAAGCAGTTTTCACCCTCCCGGAGACTCGAAGAAAACCTCTGGAGCCTGGGGAGGGCAAAAAACGCCCCTCCCTCCACCATGGTGCAGGCGGCCAACTAGGCCACGCCCATGATGGCCACGCCCACCCAGCAACGGGGCAGCGAACCTGTTGCTAAAGGATCTGAAGCTCACCCTTGGATGCTCTGCCTAATCTCTCCTTCCAAAATAGAATCAACGAATTGCTTCTCTTCCAAAGACAGGAGACGAAGCTCCTATCTCACATGATTTAACACGGGGGGAGAATAGGGGGGGGGGGGGGGGCATGGGGGAATCAGTGGTACTGGGTGAAGTTGGTTTCAACACCGCCCAAGAAAGGAGTTTCCCACTATCAGTTTTGCAATGAACAAACAGACGCTTCTACCTTTCCACATGCCCCAACCTACCATTTCATAAAATTCCCTGGACTGGTCATAAAACTCCTTGCCAAGAAAAGGTACGAGGCCCAAAGTAAAGGATTGAGTTTCCCTTTGAGGGGGGGTGGGGGGGGGCAGAAGAGGAGAGAGACATGAAGGATCAAGTGGAGAGCATTCCAGCTGTCTGCACCCCACAGCCTGTGCCGTTCTCTTTCTTTTGAAAAAGCCCCCGAATTCCTTATCGGGTTCACCCAAGAATTAGTGGGTGCTGAAAGTAGGAGAATGGCAACATCAAGAGCAAGAAAGCGCACAGAATGATAAAAGAAATGAACCCCATGGGCAGGGAAAAGTGTGTGTGTGTGTGAGAGTGTGTGTGTGTGTGTCTGGGGGGAGCTGAAGAGTACAGCTGTAAAGACATTCCTGGGGAATCAAGAGGAAGCGAGCAATGAAAGCAGCATTGTAATGTCGCATTCATGTACAAAATGGGCGGTGTCCGCATTGGGACGGTGCAATTCCGTTTTCCTCTTTTAGGTTAATATCCTTTGATCCTCTCGAGTCTAGGCACCCTACATAGCTGTTCAGGGCTTCAGATTCCATCCCGAACTGGTGCTTCGGAGCACCGGCGCATGACCGAGAATTGCCTGCAACTCTTTAAAGCAGCCGCATCCTTTCTGTAGTTCATACTCCCGCACGTTTCAAAAGCACCTTTTCTGAATCATTTCCAAAGTGCAACCCCAACTAAATAGTCCCAGTTTCATCCCTTAAGATGAGCTTCTTCTATTCTTACCTTCCCTTGTTTGATCCAAGCAAAGGCCAATGCCTCCCCATCCAGAAGCATATGAACTGAAGATAGTATTGAATTGAAGCAGTATTACTTACAGAAGTGATAATGGATCTGCCAGATAGATGCCATTTTCATTAAACCAAAGTGTGTCACAAGGGCCACACAGCTCATCTAACCAAGGTTCAGCTCCGGACCACAAGATAAATGCTTCCATCTGCGAACCGCCTGTTATCTCCCCATTATTCAACAGCACTCAAGACTCATGAGACTGAGCCTCTCAGGGTAGTTCTGGGACTTAGGACTTCTTGTTTCAGACAGCTAATGGCTTCCTGTACATTTGAGATCAAAGGTTGCCGTCCCGTATCTCAAGGAAAGAGGGCCAGCCGGCACTCGAGCTAGCAAAAGGCAACTGCAGAGACCCCTTCTCCTCACACTTATTAGCAATAGCACTTAAAACTTATATACCGCTTCATAGTGCTTTTACAGCTCTCTCTAAGCGGTTTAGAGAGTCAGCCTATTGCCCCCAACAATCCTCATTTTACTGACCTTGGAAGGATGGAAAGCGGAGTCAACCTTGAGTCTAATGAGATTTGAACTGCTGAACTGCAGCTAGCAGTCAGCTGACGTAGCCTGCAGTACTGCACTCTAACCACTGCGCCACCTCGGCTCTAATCCAAGTTACTGATCAAGTAAATTTCTCTCAACAGCAAGAACACTGCCACAGGTATTACCTCAGCCATCCCTTACAGCAGGGGTGTCAAACTGGATTTCTTCGAGGGCCAGATCAGCATTGTAGTTCTCCTCTGCGGGCCGGCCAGTGGGGGAGGGGACAGGATGGACACCTCGTGCAGCACTTTGCCACCAAAATGGGGCATGTGTGGCCTCCTCATCAGGGGTGGAATCCAGCAGGTTCTGACAGGTTCTGGAGAACTGGTAGCAGAAATTTTGAGCAGTTCGGAGAACCGACAAATACCACCTCCGGCTGGCCCGAGTGGAGTGGGAATGGAGATTTTGCAATATCCTTCCCCCAGGAGTGGGGAGGGAATGGGGAGTTTGCAGTATCCTTCTCCTGCCACGCCCACCAAGCCACGCCCACAGAACCGGTAGTAAAAAAAATTGATTTTCACCACCGCCTGGGAGGACTGATGCAGGCTGCATATGAGTTGGGGAGGGGGGGTAGGGAAAGGGCTTGGGAAGGCCGGCACAGGCAATGTGTAATTGCAGGAAGGCTGGTAGATGGATGGTGTGTTGCAGAGCGAGATGTTCCTTAGCGATATCTCTCTTCTAAATCTCTTCAGAAGAACTGATCCATTGACACAAAAGCTGTACATTCACTTTTCTTTCAGGATGACAGGCTCATTTTTAAGCTATCATCGAATGGGGGTGGGGGTGGGGAATATCCAGGTGCAGCGGTCAATTGAACGTCTAAGGTGAGTCCAAAATTAAATTGGACTCATTCTTTTACCTGGAATTGCACAGCCCAAAATTCACCTGAAACAACTGGCCATCTTTGCAACTCGCACTAGGCGGGATTTCATTGTTCCTTTTGCAACCGCCGAGATGCACAAGGACTTTTGAGAAGCAACAGCCATTCTGCAGAGCACTTTCAACCAGCCGGATTTTTGTGGCTTGCCAAAAGAGGGGGGTGGGGGGGTGGGGAGTCACTTCAAAGTAGTTAAAAATGGTTTGAAAAAGGTCACCCAAGTCTGCTGGCTATCTCTTTTAAAAATGGCCCCATTCCTACAATGGATGTGCTTTGTGCACAGCGTGACTATCTTAATCCCTGTAGGAGAGACTTTCCCCATCTGATGCTTTCCAGATGTTTCTCTGCAGAAGAGACAACCTGTGGCCCCAGTCCATACGGCCAGCGAAGAGGGATTTTGGGAGTGGGAACTGTAATTCAGTAACACTTGAAGGGCAACCAGTCGCTTTCTGCAGTAAACAAAGAGACTCCACCGTATTTTTCATGTTGTTGTTGTTAGTTGTGAAGTCGTGTCCGACCCATCGCGACTCCATGGACAATGTTCCTCCAGGCCTTCCTGTCCTCTACCATTCCCCGGAGACCATTTAAGCTCACGCCGACTGCTTCAGTGACTCCATCCAGCAGCCTCGTTCTCTGCCGTCCCCTTCTTCTTTTGCCCTCAATCGTTCCCAGCATTAGGCTCTTCTCCAGTGAGTCCTTCCTTCTCATTAGGTGGCCAAAGTATTTGAAGTTCATCTTCAGGATCTATTTTTCATAGGAGGTCCATTTGGGATCATGCAAATGCTAGATCACAGGTCTGACCAAGTAACAGAACAGAATAATAGAGTTGGAAGGGACCTTGGAGGTCTTCTAGTCCCACCCCCTACTCAGGCAGGAAACCCTATACTGATAATGAACCTTTTAGGTGCAGAGTGTCCAAATCGGAAGATGTGCACACATCTGTGGGCATGCGCCCCCCCCCCAAGCATTGGAAGTCCGACAACCAGCTGGCCGGCGCACATACGCACCTCAGAAACCCAATGACCAGCAGGGGCGACGGCGCACATGCCCACAGAGAGGGCTCTGTGTGCCACCTCTGGCATGCATGCCATAGGTTCGCCATCATGGCCCTATACCATTTCAGAGAAATAGTTGTCCAATCTCTTCTTAAAAATCTCCAGTGTTGGAGCATTCAAAACTTCTGGAGGCAAGTTGTTCCACTGATTAATTGTCCTAACTGCCAGGAAATTTCTCCTTAGTTCTAGGTTGCTTCTCTCTCCTTGATTAGTTTCCACCCATTGCTTCTTGTCCTGCCCTCAGGTGCTTTGGAGAAGACCTTGACTCCCTCTTCTTTCTGGCAGCCCTGAGATATTGGAAGACTGCTATCATGTCTCCCCTGGTCCTTCTTTTCATGAAACTTGACACACCCAATTCCAGCAACCGTTCTTTATATGTTTTAGCCTCCAATCCCCTAATCATCTTCATTGCTCTTCTCTGCACTCTTTCTAGAGTCTCAACATCTTTTTTACATCGTGGCGACCAAAACTGGATTCCAAAGTATGGCCTTACCAAGGCATTATAAAGTGGTATTTACACTTTAATAGATTTCCAACCTTAGCAACTTTAAAATGTGTGGACTTCCACTCCCCACGGCTGGCTGGAGAATTCTGGGAGTTGAAATCCCGTAGTCTTAAAGTTGCCAAGTTTGGATACCCCTGTCCTACACAGAACTTGCTGGATTGCCTCCTCACTTAATACGCAAAAGTGGGGGTGGGATGGGGGGCTACTGACAAGATACTTATTGACTCTCATCTGGAAGCCCCTTCCTTAACTCGCCTCCAAATACTGCAGCCATCCCAGAATGAACTGAGATGGGTATGGTTGCAAGTCCTCCTAAATATTTCCTCAGTGTTCAACGTATGTTTATTAAGCACAAACGTCCACATATAGAGCAAACAGTCACGAGTTATGGCTTACATCAGACTCCCGAAATATAACATACGTCAGCAAAAAGGAAGAAAACACGGAGTTTTGTTTGTTTTAAATTTTACAATGTGAATAAAAAGGCTTGCGTGCTACTTCTAAGGGTGCTGCCATCTCAGTCCCTTAAATCCAAGGCTTATAGCAAGAACAAGCAGACGAAAACAGAGGTACTGCCCTCTCGTGGCCTTAGGAGAGTTTGCTCAACATTTTCAGAAAAGAACTTCATATAGGAGTTATTTTCTCTTATTTTCTTGGGGTAGCACACCAAAAGAAAAGACACTAGGAACACAGGACTGGTTTCCCCTTTTGGGCTATAGCAACTTCCTACCCAATCCCACCAGTACGGCCGACTTAAGGCTCAAATGCCCTAAATCAATTTTTTTCCTCAACCTTTGCAAGGTTAGGATCTATGGACTTCAGCATGCTGGCTGGGAGATTTCTGGGAAGTTGAAGTCCACGCATTTTAAGCTTGCCAAGATTGAGGACCAATGCCTTAAATATGTACACCGGCAGCATTTTTTGTTTATTTATTTGAAGTGTGCATAACCTGGCCAGTCTTTAAATTGTTCCAGATGGCTCAAAATATCAATTCAAAGACGTTTTTCAGTATCAACGCTGAAAGAAGAGAAAAATAAAACACAAGGCAACTCAACCTCCTCCTCTTTCTCTTTCTTTCATTTTAAAAACGGGCCTATGAATTCAAAGGTATCCAGAGTTCACATGTTTTGCCACAAAAGCGATATGTCCATAAGCCCCAAACAGCAATCAAGCTCAAACCCAAAACCCAGGAAGAGGACTGAATACTAAATTTATTCCAGTAAAAAAAATTTAAAAGGAAGAAGGGGCAACACACTGCCAACTGATTACTGATACTGATCAGAAAAGTGGGTTTTACTTACCTTTACCACCAGTTCACCGTGCATGCGAACTGTCCGTACATGCAACCAGCCTTCGGCGCATGCACTGTGCTCACTTGCCCGCCTTCAGTGCATGCGCCTGGCCTAAATAGCATGACTAGCAGCTGGGGCGGGTAGGCGGGCCCATCAACCGGCTGAATAGCACCTCTGATACTGATGTGGGAACATGATAGGAGGAAACTGAGCACCACATAAACATACTGAGCACCTTTGCCCGTGTCTTGGACCAATCAGCGCCTTGAGATTTATTTGCCAATGGCTTGGATTTGTCAAGCAACCTTTAAAAAAAGAGTAGAGAGTATTGGCAATAGTCGGACAATCTAGGTCAAGGAAGAAAGTTTTCCCAACTAAATCCAACCGTTGGTGTAACCTCCAAGGAAGCCATCAACCTCTTGCAGATGGATGAAGAGCTTGTGGCTCCTCTTTTCTAACGCCCTCTGCAAGTGGTCTCTTATGAGAGAGGTGCGTTTTCCTGGGAGCTGCAAAGGGGCAAAACCAGAGGTGGTATTCAGCCGGTTCGTACTGATTCAGGCGAACTGGTAGCGGCAACTGTGGATGGGTCTGCCCACCTGGTTTGCCCAGGTGTAATGCCGTCCTATTTAGTCACGTTTTCGAGGCCGCGCGCATGTGTGGAAATGAAGCACATGTACGGAAGGTGAGCATGCGCGCGAAGCACGCGTGGCGAACTGGTGGTAAGAATTTGTGAAACCCCACCGCTAAGCAAAACCCACATTTTATCGGAGCCCACCCATCGCTGGCACGGCGTCCGGGTTCTTGATAGAAAGTCACGGAGACTCGTATGGGGGACAAGACACAAGAAGTTGACCTGAAATCAAGGAATCGACAAAAACATCCATTGTTTTCCTCTTTTGCCTCTTCTGCAGCTTCCTTCCCTAAGCCAGAAGACAAGCTTTGCAGCGCCCGCCCCCCCCACTCTGCTGCGTAGGGGGCTAACCCTCCCTTTCCCCTAAGTCTGCCATGTGGCTGAGTTAAGCATATTTTGCACTTTTTAATTGTTCTTAATAAATCAACCCTCTAAATCACTGGTGTTGCTTCTTTCCATGTGCCTGGGAAGCCTGCAGGCCAGTGTGCTGCGGGGGGGGGGGGAGCATTCTCTTGGGGTACTTTCCTTCATTACCCCCCTCCACACCCCACCAAATCCTAGGAGAGCTGCTTCTGCATGGATATTGAAGCAAACACATACACCTGTTCCTGTTCCCTCCTGGCCCACAGCCAGTCCAAAAGGTCTTTGAGGGTAAGCCAAAGAATAGGAGGGGGGGGGCTTGCTTGTTGGAGGCAGCCTGGGCTATACCATTTAATCAGAAAACGGAGGGGAAGGACTTTTCCTATCTCTAGGCATGGTTCCCCTCTCTTTTAAGTTAATTGGAGTGCCCAGATGTGAAACGGTAGTTGTGGGACCGCAGGATGATCAGCATGTTCAACAGGTAGAGTTCTAAGCGATAGGGGCCGGTAAGGACTTGGAAAGTCCCTTTAAAAAAAAAAAAAGGATCTTCTTCCAGAAGACAGCAAGGAAGGCAGCATGAATTCCAAGCAGCCTGAAGTCACAGGTCAGTTAAAGCAGAGAAGGAAAATAGGCGGAGGCGGAAAACACATCCAGTCAAGACTCATCTCTCCTAAATCTGCACAGCGCTTGAATAGAGAACCACAGCAGCTGGGTTTACACATTGTGCTAAACACCCTGGTTTGCTGAACAAGCCACAATTTCTGGGTTCAAAGAACATGCTAAACCCTTACAGGCAGGTACTATATTCTTGGTCGTGGCACCCACCGTGAGGAGTAGATGCCCCTCTGAGCAAATCTACCAGATTGAAACCCTATTTCATTTCCTAGCAAGCCCTTTAGTATTCTCTTCATCTTATATCTAAGGGCAACCCTTTTTAAAGCTTAAAATAAAAAATCTTTTTATTCCTCTCCAAATTCATCCATAATTATCTGTAACTACAGATAACTAAACTTCAGCAGTCCCATCCCTTCATCTTGATTTCCAGTGTTTTCCAGATGCATGAAACTTTTTAGTTCCCCCGAAAGATTCAGACAAATACACCTCGTCTCCGTTCTAAATGGCAACATCCCAGCCTGGCCTCTAATGGATACCATCAAATATAACTGCTCAAAATGATTTCACAAACATCTTCGGAGTTTTTACAATTGCCCTGTAACGTAGGGTACATAATTGTTGGATTGGATAATTGTTGGATTGGATAATTGTCAATCAAATTATATGGCCATCCATCTCATACTTGTAATTTCCAAGCAGCTTTAGAACTAAACCCACTTAGAGGTGTCTGTACGTAAACAGTTGCAAGGGAGGGCATGGGAACCTGTCCCCTTGAATAGTTATGGGATCCTCTCCTCCTAAAAGTTATGCAGAAGAAGAATTTTCCCCTGAAATTGCTGCTTCCTGGCAACCCTATCTCACTTTGATCTACCACTCCTGGTAGAAAGCCTATGTCAATCTCTTGTGACCAAGGCATATCTGCTCATACTCTGTAGCCATGACTGGGAACCAGTGGCCCTCTCTACCTGTTGCTAAACTACAATTCTTAAAAGCCTCAGTCAACATCGCTAATAGCAACGTAAACTGGAAAATGCTGTTCACCTACCTCCACGGAAGGTCACAAGTTCCTCACCTCTGCCTTCAACACTACGCTATCTGGATCTATACTGTTGTGGCCCGCCAGTGGCCAGCAGAATTAGCAGCAGATTCGGATAGTGAAGAGGTTGGGAAAGAATGTTGGCCAGTCCTGGAGTCTGGGGAAGGCTCAGACGAGGGCTCTGAGTTGGCGGCAGAGAGGGGGCTAAGGCCATTGGGTAGTTCTTTGCTACCTCTCTGGAGTCTGATATCAGCGAGGCAGAAGAACAGCCTGAGCCTGTTCCCAGTGTGCGCATGCGCAGAGCTGCCAGAAGACAGGAACAATTAAGAAAACAGGGTCGACTTGGGAGTAAGGCTTGGAGATGAGTCCGAAAGGAGAAGGGCGGTATAAAAATCTAAATAATAATAATAATAATAATAATAATAATACTACGACATATAAGAGAAGCGAACAGGACGTGAGCTTTTGCAGGAAGCAATTAGTTCATCTGGTTGGTAAAAGCTCTGTAAAAGCTCTGTTTGACTCTGTGCTAAGTTTGGCCTTGCCCTGAGTTTGGCAATTAGTTCTCTGGCAGCATTCCAAGGGAGATAAGGTGGGTGTTTGTAAACACTCCCCTGCAAGACTGTTTGAGAAGCCTTTCGGACTGGGAAGGACAATAATTCACAGTCGTATGAATTAAAGAGGTTTGCCGGGACTAAGATTGTGCTGTTTACTTTCTAAGGAAGCCTAGGTCAGAACATATACAATCGTCGTTCATGTCCTTATGCGTTATATTGCTTTAAGAGCAGAAACACCGAGAGAGAGGCCTGTGAGAACTGAAGGAGGTGTATCAGCTCTGGAAACATTGGGGGGGGGGGGGAGAGAAGCATCTTACCAGCAAAAACAAAAATAGGCCACCTTCTCTTTCCATTCTCTCATCTCATCGCTACTTGCTCCCTTCCGAAGATAAAAGAAGAGGTAGCCAAGAAAACCATGAGATAAGAAACTTTTGGGAACCATCATCCGCTAAACTCTCTTTGAGAACAGGTCAAGGTGATGCCTGCAGTTTCATTTGGAAGGAATGAAAGGGAGCGAGGTAAGCAAGGGTACCTCAAGGCAAGCAGCTTTCATGGCCAATCTTCATATATCAGTCAAGCAATACGGCACCGGAGCACACGGCTGAACCACACACTCACAAACCCTGAATCTAAAAATATGACTGTCTTGCAGGTTTAGAACAACAAAGGGGAGACTGACGCCCCAGTGCTTCATCTTAGTCTGATTTGTTATTCTTTGTCAATATTCTTTGTTGTTGTAAGCCACCCAGAGTCATTAGGCGTTGGATGGCATACAAATTCGATTAGAATTAGAATTAGAATTAGAATTAGAATTAGAATTAGAATTAGAATTAGAATT
>WNWU01000029.1:622449-641052 GCA_012654045.1 Ptyas mucosa | reverse complement strand
GAAGGAAGGAAGGAAGGAAGGAAGGAAGGAAGGAAGGAAGGAAGGAAATAAAACACTCTAACAATCCGATGAGATTAGCCCAAGATTTCTGAGAATCTAGTCCTGCATTATTCCTTCCTCCTATCCACCCCTACCCTGTCTTGAAGTAATTAATTTTCTAGATGATGAAGAGTCCCTCCACATGACAGGTTGGGGAGCAGAACATCTACGGCAGGGAAGGAGATTCTGGATTTTTTTTAAAAAATCTGCCTATTTCTCACCTCTGAAGTTTTCTAGTCCCATTCTCCAAATGGTTCCATTCCCTGCCCCCAATCCCTGGCCCACACTGGTGTCACCAGTTTTTCCTGTGGGTGAAACTGTGCAAAGCAAATGAGGATCTGAAAGGAGACAGTCCACATCCATGTCTGGCGGATGGAAATGAAAAGTGCGTGTTTGTGTGTGTGTGAGTGAGAGGGGGGAGGGAAGGAGAGAAAGAGTGGGGGGGGGGAGAGAGAGAGAGATGTCATCCATGTGCACATCAGGCAATGCAATAATCAACAATTCATCCAACCCCGAGCATCATCCTGCAGCTCAGGTGGCCTCTGTATCAACAGCAGCGGGCAGGATGTGGATCTGGACAAAAGGATGCGGGAAAAGGGGACAAAAGAAAAGGCAAGGAAGACGTTGACTAAGGAGAAGAAGAACCGATTCGAAGTCCACTTTTACGAAAGGCAGCTGAGAAAAAAAGGGCTTTGAGGGTTGAGATGTCTTCCCACGTGACCCTCCCCCATCCCAAACTCGAGACTCACGGAAAGGCTCATCCTGCATCCATCAACAGACAGTGAGTGAGCAAGCAAGCTAGGCCACAAGAGCCACAGGATACAACAGAGTCTCCTTGACGCTGAAACCATTTTAAGGTCCAAGAAGGAGAGGAGGAAAAGGGGGGGGAGAGAGAGAGAGAGAGAGAGAGAGAGAGAGAGAGAGAGAGAGAGAGGGAAGAGACTTGGAACCAGGAAGACCTGGCTGAAGTGACGAAAAAAGGAAAACAAAAGGAATGGGGAGACAGGACAAGCAGCCGTCGCTGCTTCCAATGTCTAGCTTCAACAATTCAAACAAACCGTGTTTGCGAACGAAGGCTGCAAAAGCCAAAGCATGCCCTCTTTGTGCCAAGCTTTCTCCTCTAACACAGACAGATGCAGAGAAACATTCACGCACGCCCTATTGCTTCTTCTTCCAAAGAGCTGCCAGCGATAGGGGTTTGTGTAATTTGAGGGGGGGGGTTTCCCCCCTGAAAGGATTAAAAGTTTGCTCTCTTCTCTACCTTCCTCCCTTTCTTTCCTCCCCCCCTCCCACCTCCCATCCTTTGGATCTCCCTTGCTCTCTCTCTCTCTCTCTCTCTCTCTCTCTCTCTCTCGCCTTCTGGCATTTGGTGTGTTCCCCAGCTGCAGGAAATTCCTAACACTCTCCATCATGCGAAGTCTGCTTGCACAGAGCCCTCTCTCCTTTTTGCCAAATCTCCCCTAAAGGACAGACATATGTTGGGCATTCAACTGCACCCAACGTCCGCCCGCCCGTCGCAGCCTCTGTTCTCTCTCCTTCCCAAGGCGGATTGCGATGAGCTGTGTCTCCTTCCCTTCCTGTTGTTTTCCTTCTTTCGGTTTATCTGAAAACCCCACGTCCTTCTTCAACCCCTATCCGGGGAAAGAACCCATGTTGGGATCAGCTGCGTTCCCGCACCCCCCAAAAAATCTAGCTATTGAGAGTTTCTACGCACACCCTGTCCGCTGCCTTTCCCTTTTTCCTCCCTGCGAGATCGTTCCTGCTCTTATTTTAATTCTTTGGTCTCAGACGGTGTTAGGGAGTGTTATTTTAAGAGAGAGGATATGCACAGACATTGTGTTTGCTGGGTATGGTTTTTTTTTTTCCCCCTGGCCCCAAGCCAGTCTCTTTGGGCTGTCAAGCTACCCACTGTGTAACAGTCACGTGGCAGAAGAGCCAGCCAACGTCAGCTTCAGAACTCCTAGTAGCAGCCTGAGAATAAAGTGTGCACTTTTCTTCCCTCCAAATGTGTCTGTATTATTAATAGCATCTCGCGTCTCTCCTTCCACCCGCCCCTTACCCAACTCCAGGAGCTATCCATAACGGATCAGAATACCTGTCTTGTTTCCACGAAGGGTAAGGATGTTACCTGGGGGTCCTTTGCCCATTCCAGGGTAAGGGGGAAAGTAAAGGGATTCGGCTACAAGCAGTAAGCCCCGCTAAGCCCTTCATTTGCAAGCTGCCTCCGCTACTGGATGAATTAGCAATAAAACCCACTCTTTGGCCTACAGGCAGGAAAACCCATTTGCTGCACAATCGTGGATACAGGCACAGTTTGAAGACAGCGCTTTTGAACAGGAAGATGGTCTCAGAACAGGGCAGAAAATCCAAGTTTCTCTTGAACAAAGGCCAGCTTTTAGTCGCTGCAAAATGAAGCTTTGGATCAGTGTTTCTGAACCTTAGCCACTGGAAGATGCATGGACTTCGGCTCCCAGAAGCCACCACGCTGGCTTGGGAATTCTGGGGATTGAAGTCCATACATTTGCAGGTTGCGGAGGTTGACAAACATTGCTGGAGATGTCCCTGACAGCACTCGATTAAAAAAAACAAAAAAAAAAAAACCAAACTCAGAGAAGTCACCTTAGATCAAAGGAACACATTCCCCCTACAGCAATTTGGTGCCCTTTTGTATTATTTCAAAATATGCGAATGCTGCTCCTGATTTATATAAATCCGCTGGTCAGAATTTTGGGAACTGTAAACCCAACACAACTGGAAGGCCTCAAGTCGGTTAGGTGCCTGCAGATTCTTGTCCTTCATGTTTTCACCAATGCCGAATGGAGCCTGCCACCCTGAGCTAATAACCACAAGCTAACAGACTTTCCTGAGCTAAGAAAAATTAATTATGCAAGCCATTGCCTATTCTCACCCACCAAATACACCGTCGGTTGCGGATGGGCACAAGTGGTGAATCGGGGATAAGAGAAAACCCTGACATTATTTTAGAAGCGTGAAAGCCATGTAAATCTGGCCCCAGGATGGCAAAACCTCTGTAAGAAAATACCCTGAGCTTTAAACTGAAGCCACAATAGACAATGCCGAAGAGGAGACAACGGCAAACGTGTGAAATAGCCATAGTGCAAATTGCTGTTCCCACAGAAATGCAAAAGGGCAGCTTGTATTCATCACCCAGGGCCCCCCGGAATGCAGATTTGGCATGAATTAATCACAATGGATTTGCACGAATTAATCACAAAAAATGCAGATTTGGCATGAATTAATCACAACGGATTTGCACGAATTAATCACGATACTCTTCCTGAAGATATATGGCACACGTGCATAAACTCACCCAGAATTGGAACTCCTTAACTAGCATCAGGGCTGTGTTAAGAAGATTATATTTCTTAAAGCAAAGGATTGGCAAACACTCTGAGAAATTGGGTGGGGGAGCTTTGCTTTGGGGGACAGGATGGAAATACAAATGGTTGTGTTTCCCGCACCTGCCATCATTTTTCCCCCTCTAAGTTATCACCGCAAAACACACTGCTTCATCTCAGGTAGGGGTGGAAGAGCTCTTATCATCTCCCTTCGCTTTCCAAAGGTTATGTTTTGGACATTCTGAGACTAATATACAGCCAGTAAACATAAGGAGTGGGGAGACAGACAAGCCTCGTCTTGCACAACTAGAAAGCAGGCTGAACCTACTGTACTTGCAACCCACTGGTTTTTTTTTCTCAGCAAAAAAAAAAAAAAAGCCACCAACTTTTTCTCAAACTTTTCTTTCCTTACTTCCTGCCTGCCTGCCTCCCTCCCTATGCTTCCTGCCATTTCTGTTTCATTTTTTCTCCAGAATCAAAAGGCAGCCTACCGAGCATTCTCCAGCTTCCCACCCCCCACATAACAAATCTATCATAGCCTTGGTGGCACAGCAGACTAAAGTGCTGCCTCCAATTACTGCAAATTCGAATCTCACCAGGCTCAAGGTTGACTCAGCCTTCCATCCTTCCGAGGTAGGTAAAATGAGAACCCGGATTGTGGGGGCAATAAGCTGACTTTGCATAAAAAAGAACACTGCTTAGTGGGGGCCCTATTAAGCAGGTATATACAAAAGTATGAAGGCTATTGCTTAACGCATTGTAAGCCGCCCTGAGTCTCCGGAGAAGGGCGGCCATATAAATCAAACCAATAAATAAATAAATATAGGTTGGATGGACCTCCACAGCAGAAACTGGACTTGACACCAAGTCTCTTCAGTTCCACTCTGTGTCTTTAAATTATGCGCTTCTTGTCGTTTCTGGAAAGCAGAAGGCCTCAACTTACACCCACCCACCCGCAGGCAGATCGCGTTCACATCAACCAAGGCCTTTCTAGAGGGTGACAAAAAGTTTTCAGGAGAAACATCTTGTGATGATCAGAGGTAGCATCCTTCAGGTGAAATTCCAATCCTGATGATGAGGTGAAGATGGCTGATGTCGTTTTCCTGACAACAATACCAAAACGTTTGATGTCATTGGGGATGTTTTCAACCTCTCCATTCAGCCCACACAGCCTTGGAATTTCCTGAGGGGGAATCTTGATTTAAGTCCTAACCAGATCAGCTCCATCCCATAAGTGGGATGGTCAGTTAGATGACAGCAGCTAGTTTTCCCCAAGATCAGACAAAGTCAGCTGGTGCTGCCATCTAGCTGGCCAACCCGTATATGTTAATTTATTTTTTATGTATCATCATTCTGTTTTCTGACCTAAGGGAACATCCCAATATTTGGACTGTCGCTTGTTCAGAAAGTTAGGCGTTTGTCCAGAGTAGGGGGTTCAAGAACCCCCTAAAGACATCCAAAGGTTGATGCCTTTGGGAGCTTCCTTGTCTTTTTTTTGCTGCAACAGCAAGAGGAACGTACGAACAAGCACTTCAGCTCTCTTGCAGCTTAGCATCAAGCACAATCTCTCACGCTTGCAACAGGCAATCCCATTTCTCAAAGGGCAGCAAGCAAAAACAGGCCTGATGTGGATCCAAGTCCTGGATTTATCAGGACTTAACTGGAGCCGTTCCTTATATGCTTTCTTTGTAACCCTATAAAATGTGGGTCGGTGCTACCCCGGGGGCTCTCGCAGTCCTTGCCACATGAGACCAACAAAGGAACTCTGACGCACACATGTCCCAAATCGCTCCCAGAAATTATCCCTGCCACCCAAAACAAACCAACAAAAACCTTCTCTATAACATTGCAGCTATCGGCAACGACGACGACTGGATTACTGATACCAGATTTTTTTTAAAAAAAAGAACGGATCAGATGAGGGGGCACTTTGCTTTGTAAAATGGGGAACGAGGGAGGGTGGTTAGAAGAGGAGAAGCAGAAGAGAGGAAAAATGGCTGCCAGACCACTCCGAACACGATTGGCTGCAGACAAAATTCAGACCGCAGTGTTGCAGTCCAGCCCTCCTATGGTGCCCGGGCAAAATGGGACTCCTTGCAGACGGTCTGGAACAAGTTAGCTCATTAGCCCAGAGCCCAGCTGCTGCCGCCTTCAAACCAAGGTGGGTCCAAATCCGTAGCTGGTTTTGGAACCTGACACTTAACTCACATCCCTTAGAAGTCAGCCAGCAACTGAAATAGCCAAGGGAGGAGTTTTGCGCCCAGCTGCCAACAGCTTTTCTGAATCTTCTCCTGAGACAAGAGGGTTGGGGTTGAAAAAAAAAGGGGGGGGGGAGGGGGGAGGGAGGGAAGAGGAGGGAGAAATGGGCAAAGGTTTGTGGGAGCTCTTGCCAGATTCCAACCACACACATTTGTACACACACTCACACACACAGAGAGAAATACACACACAGAATTTGGTCCTAAAGCAAAATCCTTTCACTAAGCTCCCCCCTTCTGATGTCAGTCTCGGGGGGGGGGGGGGGGGGGGGGGGGGGGGAGGGGGGGGGAAAGAGTGTGGCGGACTGGAATCCAGCGAGTGAAATTAACAGGAGCTTCAGGCTTTGCAATTCTGGATTCTTGTTCCCCTAGTTCTGCTCCTGGCTGTTGTTTCCATGGAAACTGGCATCAGACCTGGGAAAATAAGGTTAGGGGGTTTTTTTTGGTTTTTTTTTTTTTCAGAGGGAGGCTTCTCTTCCAGCTTCCTCTTCCCCCCCCCCTTTAATTTCTGGCGCTCCGGCCCCCTGTTCCACCACCACCACCATCATCACGGAGAGAAAGCAAAGTGCGGAAGCAGTAAGCAAGATTTTCTCTTGGGGAAGATTGCAGCTGCCTGCTGAGACTGAGGGTAAGCGATGCTTTTCAGAACCCAATAGTGATTTGCAGTGCTTGGAAGAAGAAGGAAAAAAAAAAGAGAGAGAGAGAGAGAGAGAGACAGAGAGAGACAGAGAGAGAGGGAGGGGGTGGGGGAACATTTTAATTAGTAAGTGACAATAATAATACCTTTGTGCTTCTCCACTGCCTTTCATCTGGGCATCCCACAGTGCTCTGCAGACATTCATTAATTTGGAAATGCATATCAGCATCCAGACACCTCTGCCAGGAGGAGGAAAACTTGATCAGGCACCCCCACCTCCCCACCAAAAAAAAAAAAAAAGGCTCTTATCCAAGAGAGAGCTGGGCCCAAAGTTCTCCAGTCCTAAGACAAAACCACCAGCTGAGCACAAATGGGCCAAGTTTAGGCTGCCCAGCTCCATGCAGGAATCTCTGGGTGCTTTGGAGACGGGGAAAAAAAACCGTGCCCGCAAAAATCTTTCCTTGTATAAAAATATCTGCATGCCTGAGGGAAAATATTGGGGTGTTTTTTTTTCAGGCACGTCCACAAGTCTCATCCTAGTTTGGGCACCCAATTTAGGGCAGGCTGTCCCAGGGTAGAAGTGAGGATTGTTTCTGCTGCAAAGGGAGGCACTGTAGAGCAGAGAGAACCCCCCCCCCAAAGCCCAGCTGTGCTTTTCTCACCCTCCTGAACACACAACAGCCTTTGGCAGGTGGCTTCCTCCCACTGCCTCAGTTTCTCTGAGGAAGCCGCAGCTCTATGATTGGGCAACAAAGATCCCGAATCTCCCAGATAGATCCTTTTCGGAAATATTTTCAAGGATGCCAAGGAAAGACATGATGGAAGATTGCAGGGGAGAGTGAAAAAGTTTGTGTTAGTTAAGGGAATAGGTAACCAACAGCCAATCCCTCCCTTTTTGGAAGCTCCTGAGAGCATGCCAGCAAATTAGGGCAGCATTCATTTTCCTTCCTGCTTTCCTTTTTCCCTCCAGTTTTATCCCAAGACAATTTCTGTGAGCGAGGTTGTAGCGTTGAACAGGGATTTCAGTTTCCACTGGCTAAGTGTGCACCAAGCTTCAACCGAGTCTTAATCCAACAGCTTCACCGCATCGATTTAATGCATCTGTTTTTACTAACTCTTCTCAAGCTGCACAAACTTGCAGAGAAAGGGGGGAAGGCTAAGGAAAAAATGTTACACCCATCCCTTCTAATAACATCGCTATCGCTTTCACAGTGCAGTCTATCTAAAAATGATGGTTACTGGGATTATTCGATTTCAAATCAGGATTGAAGTTAAAAAAAAAGAAAAGCTTTGCCACCTTTACTTGAGAAAGTGACTGTTTATGCACAACTTTTTCTGGCCCAAGCCTAAAATGAATTTCATGTACGTTTAAATGTTATAAAATTAAACAACTAACGCAACCGTCAGCATTTATAAATGTATTAACTTTGTCTTTCTTTCACAGTAAAACTTACAAACCCCAGCTTTTTTATTAAAAAAAAATCTTTTGGGGGCTGATTTTCAAAGACCACAAAGACCCAAGGGTATTGATTAAGCCCTGCTGGTACCAAAAAAGGGAGACAAATAATGACTCATTATTTACCTTCTGGGTCCTTTGAAATGCGCTGCCTCCTGGCATAAGGAGTCCTTCCAACCTCCTGGTTTTTAGGAACACCTTTAAAAACTTTCTGACTCTGCAGAGTGTCTGGGTGCTAATGGCCCTGGGCTGCCTTAATTAGCTGGCTGAGATTTTTGATGGTTTTTAACAGCTACTTTTATATTGCACTGCATCGTAAATTGCCTTGAGTCCTTTGGGGAATGGGTGGTCTCTAAATTATTGCCCAAATAAATAATCGGATCGACATCCCTGTGCAAATGATGCAGCTTGCGCATCTGCATCCGATGCTGTGCTCTAAATCTACAGTTGCGCCACCTGCACTGTGGCGTTATAACTCACACGTCGTCAGCCTGATGTCTCCGGGACTTGCAAGGGTGGCCTGTGCTTTGGTTTAGACCAGGGGCGTCAAACTCAATTTCATTGAGGGCCACATCTGGATTGGGTTTGACCTTGGGAGTGCCAGGTGGGGGTGGGGGATGGGCGTGGCCATGGTGGGTGTGGCCATGGTGGGTGTGACACGGAGCCACACCTCCACAGACGCAGTTATATAAACTTATAAAAATAGGGAGGCGTACATTTCTGTGATTTTGTTTTTTTAATACTTGCTTGATCTACTCGATCACTTTATGCGAGAGAGACCAGATCAAGAAACTGACTCCAAAGAAAGTCTAGAACTATAAATTATTGACATAGGCTAGTAGCAGAATCCTGCAAGCCTGAAAGCTAAAATATTTTACTTTTCCTCCCTTTTATAACCTTCTGAGTCAAGGACGTACTGCAGTACTCTGGAGGCCCTGTTTTGAGCCTGGACAGCCCCCTGGATGACTCTGGAGGCCCATTTTGGGCCTGGAAGACCTCCTGGGCCACTCCAGAGGCCAAAAGTGGTTGCTGGGGGGGGGGCATGCATGCCTGCGCCCCATTTCTGCTAGCAGAGGCATCACGGGCCGATCCTTTGCGGTCCAGAGAAGAACCTTGGTGGCGCAGCAGACTAAAGTGCTGTTAAGTAGCACCAGCTGCCTGCAATTACTGCAAGTTCGAATCTCACCAGGTTCAAGGTTGACTCAGCCTTCCATCCTTTCGAGGTAGGTAAAATGAGGACCCGGATTGTGGGGGCAATAAGCTGACTTTGTATAAAAAAGAACACCGCTTGGGTGGGCCGAAAGCCCTACTAAGCAGGTATATACAAAAGTATGAAGGCTATTGCTTAATGCATTGTAAACCGCCCTGAGTCTCCGGAGAAGGGTGGCATATAAATCGAACCAATAAACAAATAAACAAACAAACAAACAAATAAATTTCCAGACTGGCCCTACGGGCCAGATCTAAGCACCCCGGAGGCCAGATTTGGCACCCCTGGTTTAGACAGTAACACAGGATTGTTGCATCAAGGATTTCCCCCCCCCCCCCCCACAATCCACAGATTATTGCGAGAAAGTTTTTTAACCTAAAGTTCTCAGTAGTGGAAACGGGAAGAACAGAATAGGGATGAATGCAGTGAGAGCTAAAAGGGGAAGGAAGAAAGAGTTAACTTTATCCATCACAATAGTTCCAGCCAAATAGGGAACCAGCCTTCCCCCATCTGCTGTTCAAAGCAGCTTAAGGAAATATCAAACCTAACCACATAGTTTGGCTTTGCATCTCTTCAAAAAAACAAAACAAAACCAGAAACAGTCCTTCCAATCAAAACTTGAGGGTTTTTTCATCTCCTGAACAGCTTTAGGTTGTCCTTTTTTTTTTTAATGGAGGCACTATAGCTCTGTTATGGAATTAAAACTTCTCTTACGGGAAAACACCTGGACGTGTGCATCCAGACAGCCGGGGAACACTTTAAATGCTTCCTTTCCTCCCAAAGGAAGTTCCCTTCAGGATGCCCAGTTTGGTTTTAAGCTGCTGGCGGATACATGGCTCCTGATTGCAGCCTAACTCCGTGCTTTTCTTTTCGCAGGCTCTGTCAGGTGCTGCCCTGGGCCTACGCAATTTTCTATGCTCTTTTAGGAAGGAGAATTCTATTAAGTTCTCATTCTCGCATTCAAAATATTTTTGGGATTTCTTTGTTTCACGCCCCAATCCTTCCTGTCAGTACTGCCTAGTGTGGAGTTCTTTTGCAATGCTGGGCCGGCCTAACAAGTAATTTTTAAAAATCAATAAAAACACACAAATACTTAAGGTGGGCCATGGAATGAATTGCAATCTCATTCATTCATTCATTCTAGCTGCCCATCTCAACTAGTCATTCTGGGTGGCAAACAATCTTAAAATAAGCACTATTCGCATCACAAATATAAACATTAGAATACATGGCAGCCAAGGGAGATATCACTATTAGCATAACCAGTAGATGGTCTCTTCATGCACTCGAGGCCCCAGGCCTGGGCCATGAGCCACGGAGGTCTTTAGGGCCTTATAAAATGCCAGCAGAGTCAGGGCCATCCCGATCTCCGGAGGAAGACTATTCCATAGGGCGAATGCTCTACCCCAAAAGGCACACCGGTGGATCCCACCAACTGGCATTTCTTGGCTGGTGAAATCTGGAATATGCCATCCTGCTGGACCACATTGGACAGATAGAAATAATCGAGGGAGCTGTGAAGGCCTTTAAAGGTGATAACCCATATTTTGAACTGTACCCAGAAGCACACTGGCAACAAAGCAGTGGCGTTATACGTGCCAAATCATCAACACGCCAAGGGTTATCCATACAGCTGCATTCTGCACCGGTCGACCCTTCTGAATGCTCTTCAAGGGCAGCCCCGCGTGGACTGCATTGCAGCAGTCCAAGCATGAATCACAGTGATCAGGGTTTTGTTTTCTCATCCTTGATAATGCTACATTTTGAGTATCAAGTGTCGAGATGAATCTCTGGCTTACATCTTAAGAACAACTCCAGTTTTATTGATTAAGTGCAAAATTAAAGGAAGGCTTGGGTCTTTCCTGCGGAAATTAAAAGCCCACAACTTTGGCCAGATTGGTCAAAACATCATGTATGACAGCAAGCATCAGCAGCAACTTATGTGTCCAATATCGCCAAAGCAGACTGGGGATATGGAGGATAAGTCCAGTTGTGTCTTGAAAAACTGAGGTTTAAAATCCTTGGTCACAAAAATACGTTTCAGAATGATCAATTTTCACTTTTACAAATGTTTATCTCTGGACCGAAAGGAAGCTGCTAAGCAGTGCTATTTGTGAAAGTTAATTGTATAAAATTGCAAAAAAAGGAACACACTGCATTGTACACTTAATATTTTAAACTGCATTCGATGACGAGAGTTGATGATAACATTCTACTCTCACTCCTGCTCCCTTCTGCACACAAACGCGTGTAACAAACGCTAAGCTGACTCTTCCACCAACACCAAGGATGTTTTTCTCCTTCATGCTCCATCTCCATCTCACTCCAGGAGCTTCTACTTGATGATTTCCAACGTAATTAACCTTGAGGTTGTCTCATTTGGAACTCAAAGATGGACAACGGTGGGACAGGCAGACAAAGAGGCAGGCAAACTACCTGTGCCTACCTACTTACCCATGGCTAAATTGAACCTTTGGCCAGCTGGGTTACAGGTTTTGTG
Organism: Ptyas mucosa; assembly: GCA_012654045.1. Classification (NCBI taxonomy): domain Eukaryota; kingdom Metazoa; phylum Chordata; class Lepidosauria; order Squamata; family Colubridae; genus Ptyas; species Ptyas mucosa. Next base: position 629,593 of record WNWU01000029.1, on the reverse strand, counting down.
GTTTAACCTCTGAGTTTGCACAACACATTGAACAATCTAGCAACTATCAAAAGTGGGTTTGCACAGGTTGGTTTGCAGGTTACGAAGTTATGTGGTTTTTTAAAGAGGCAAGTGGACTTTCTGGCTTTTCTTTGAAGACGTTTCCCTTCTCATCCAAGAAGCTTCTTTGGCTCTGACTGGATGATGACGGATTCCTTCCATTCCCCACCATCCAGTCAGAGCCGAAGAAGCTTCTTGGATGAGAAGGGAAACGTCTTCAAAGGAAAGCCAGAAAGTCCCGTTGCCGCTTGAAAAAAAAAAAAAAGCAACTTTGGGACAACCATGACCTGGATGACTGAGAATCTCCATAGACAAGTTATTATGAATATAACCATAGTGTTTAATATGCACTGCTCTATATTTCCCTACCACAAATGAAGCCTCTCTGCCACACTCACAGTACATGTTACTGTTTATCGTATGCATGCATTTATAACCCACCTTTCTTTTGGGAACAATTAGTCCTTGACTTACAACCATTCATTTAGCGAATACTCAAAGTTACAATAGCACTGAAAAAAGTGACTTCTGACCATTCCTCACACTTGCAACCATTGCAGCATCCCCATAGGCTAGTGATGGCTAACCTTTTTGCCATCGCGTGCCAAAAGCGGCGGGAGCGCGGAGGGTCGTGTGCGCATATGCCCACACCCATAATTCTATGCACCTCGCCCCCCCACGCATGTGTGCACGACCCCCCCGCACTCCCCCTGCTTTTGGCATGAGATGGTACAGTGGGCCGGGTAGGCCCGTTTTTTGCTCTCCCCGGGCTCCAGAGGCTTTCTTGGAGTCTGGGGAGGGCAAAAACGGCCTTCCCCGGCCCTCCAGAGGCTGGAAATGACCCGTTTGCTGACTTCCGGTGAGCCCAGAAGGCCCGAAAATCAGCTGGCTGGCGCACGCATGCGTGCCGGAGCTGAGCTTGCGTGCCCACCGATATGGCTCCGTGTGCCACCTGTGGCACGCGTGCCATAGGTTCGCCATCACGGCCATAGGCATATGATCAAATTTTGAGTGCTTGGCAGCCGGCATGAATCTATAATGGTTGCAGCATCCCAGGATCATGTGATTCACCACTTGTGACCTTCCTAGCTGGCTTCCGACTGGCGAAGTCAATGGGAAAAACCGGATTCGTTTAATGAGCACACGGTTCGCTTAACAACTGCAGTGATTCCCCTAACAACCATGGCAGGAAAAAAAAAGGTTGTAAAATTGGTCACAACTCTCTTAACCAGCACCTTGCTTAGCAACAGAAATTCTGGTGTCAGTTGTGGTCATAAGTCAAGGACTATTTCAATAGGGAGATTCCTCCTCGTATTTTCTCTACAACAGTTCCTGCGAGGTAGGTCACACAGAGAGTCTGCGACTGGCCCAAAATCTCCCAGGAGGGAGGTATGACTGAGGAAGGGGGTCCCTGTGCCAGTTTGACACCCTTGCCACCAAAACAGAATGTCTCTGTATAATGTCAAAGCACTTAACATTTATATCTGGACTAGCTACTGTGAATGTATTTGCCTATTCTTCTCTCGCGCAATGCGCATACACCCAACTACTTTTATGGAAAGCGCCTGAAAACTTCACATTGATAGGTTTGGAAATTAAAAGACCATCCCCTGCTTTGGATTTTCCTGCTCGAAGACCCGAAACGCAGAATTTAACTGACTCTCATCAACGTCTTGAAAACACAAGGGGTAAAGCGCATGTGAAAAATATTTTAATGAGAAGTTCCCCATTAAGATGATATCGCCAATTTTCGGAAAGTAGAGTTTATTGGGGCAAAAGGGAGAGAACGAGGGGAAGCTAGGATATCACACAGAGAGCGCAGCAAGAAATTGTGTGCCAAAAGATCCGCAATTATGGCTGGCTCTCTCTATCTCTCTCTCTCTCTCTCTGTATCCTACACACAGAGAGAGAGAAAGACAGAGAGAGAAACAGAGAGAAAGAGACAGAGAGAGAGATAGAAAGAGAGAGAGAGAGGAAGATAGAGGAAGAGACACACACAGAGAGAGACAGAGACAGAGAGAAAGAGACAGAAAGAGAGAGACAGAGAGAAGAGAGAAGAGAAAGAGACAGAGAGAGAGAGAAAAGAGAGAGAAAGAGAAGAGAGAAAGAGAGACAAAGAGAGAGAGACAGAGAGAGAGAAAGAAAAGAGAAAGAGAGACAGAGGAGACAGAGAGAGAGAAAGAGACAGAGAGAGAGACAGAGAAGAGAGACAGAGAGAGAGAAGAGAAAGAGAGAAGAGACAAAGAGAGACAAAGAGAAAGAGAGCCAGAGAGAGAGAGGAAGAGAGAGAGAGAAAGAGACAGAGAAAGAGACACATACAGAGAGGCAGAGACAGAGAGAGACAGAGAGAAGAGAAAGAGAGAAGAGAGACAAAGAGAGACAGAGAGAAAGAGAGAAAAGAGAGAGAAAGAGAGAGAAAGAGAGACAAAGAGAAAGAAACAGAGAGAAAAAGAGAGAGAGAGAGAAAGAAAGAGAGAGAAGAGAGACAGAGAGAGGAAGAGAGAGAGAGAGAAAAGAGAGAGAAAGAGAGAGAAAGAGAGACAAAGAGAAAGAAACAGAGAGAAAAAGAGAGAGAGAGAGAAAGAAAGAGAGAGAAGAGAGACAGAGAGAGGAAGAGAGAGAGAGAGAGAGAGAGAGAGCACTGCAGTTAGGGATGGGCATGGGGAGGGGGGGACAGGAAAACTGGATGCACGCTGAAAACACATCTGTGCTTCGTTCCAGCATTCCTGATTTGCCGAAGCACACACATGGGAGCCGCCAGAAGTCAAGTCACAAGGAAGCAAAGAAGAGCATTACTGGAAGAAAGAAATACGGGGAGGGGCTGGTGGGGGGGAGAGAGAATATACCTTAAACAAGGTACAGGTAGTCCTCAGACTTGCAACCATTTGTTTAATGACCGTTCAAAGTTACAACAACACTGAACAAAGTGACTTATGATAGATTTTCACACTTATGACCGTTGCAGCATCCCCATGGTTACGTGATTTACCGTCAGATGCTTGACAACTGGTTCACATTTATGGTGGTTGCAATATCCCGGGTTCATCTGATCGCCTTTTGAGACTTTTTGTTAAGCAAAGTCAACGGGGAAGCCCGATTCACTTAACAACCATGTTACTAATTGAACCGCTGCAGTGATTCACTTAATAAATGTGGCAAAGAAAGTCGTAAAATGGGGTAAAACTCACTTAACAAATTCCTCACTTAGCGACATAAATTCTGGGCTCAGTTGTGGTTGTAACTTGGATTCAAATTGTCATGAACACTTTGATCTCTAAACCCTCCCCTACAGATCAACTCTGTTACGATGCTGGCTTTTTTTTTTTTTAAATGAATTGCTATTTTAATTTTTGTATTTACTGTTGTAAAGCATTGCTGGGTTTATTGTGAGGGGTTTATTGAATGCTGTTTAAAAATTCTACTCTTGTAAATCACTCTGGGCACCTCTGGGAACTGAGCGGAATAGAAGTAAAATAAGTTCGTAAAATAAACAATAATTACAAATTCTTCCTCCTGGCTTTTGAAAAAGGAGTGGACATGAACAACAAAGGAAAAAGGGAAACAAACAAGCTTCTTACTTACAAACTCACTTAACAACTGCCTCACTTAGCAATACAGATTCTAGTCCCAACTGTGAGGACTACTAATATAGAAGGGAATATTCAGGAAAAAAATACTTTAATAAATGGGGGACTGTAGTAACAACGAAAAGAAAAGAAAAGCAGGTTCTTAGGAAAAGTCTGAGTTGGCTAAAATAAATATAAGATTAATGAGCTGGCTGAAGGCCACCAAGGGTAAGGCTCTCTTTGATTGACTATAGCAATAGCACTTAGACTTATATACCGCTTCATAGTGCTTTACAGCCCTCTCTAAGCGGTTTACAGAGTCAGCCTATTGCCCCCAACAATCTGGGTCCTCATTTTACTGACCTCGGAAGGATGGAACGCTGAGTCAAGCTTGAGCCAGTCAGGATCGAACTGCTGGCAGTGGGCGGAAGGAAGGAAGGAAGGAAGGAAGGAAGGAAGGAAGGAAGGAATACCACTTAGACTTATATACCACTTCACAGTGCTTTTACAGCCCTCTCTAAGCGATTTACAGAGTCAGCCTATTGCTCCCAACAATCCTCATTTTACTGACTTTGGAAGGATGGAAGGCTGAGTCAACCTTGAGTCTGGTGAGATTTGAACTGCTGAACTGCAGCTAGCAGTCAGCTGACGTAGCCTGCAGTACTGCACTCTAACCACTGCGCCACCTCGGCTCAAATATGTGTGTGTGTGTGTCTGTTTGTCTGCCTGCCTGCCTGCCTGCCTGCCATATGCAGGGATCATAAAATTCTTCTCAAAAGTTCGCTTGTTTAGAACGCTATTGGCAACTCTTTTAAAAAAAAATTAGTGGAGGAAGCATTTATTGATAAAGCTGGATCTCTGATCAGTGACAGACTGATCAGAAGATGTTCTGGTTTCTTTGCAGAATCATCCCACAAAAAGGAGATTAAGAAGCAACAGGATCCCTTCTACCTGGACAAACTGGCCTTTGCCAACCTGGTGTGCCCTCTCAAATAGATTGGATTTCACCCCCAGAAATTCTAAACCATCATGAACAATGGCTAGGCTGGTTAGAAAGAAGCACTGATCAAAGAAAGAGAGGGGGGGGGGAAGGGAGAGAAAGAAAGAAAGAAAGAAAGAAAGAAAGAAAGAAAGAAAGAAAGAGAGAAAGAGATGGAATAAAATGCTCTTAATTGTTCAAACCAATGCAACCTCTGCAGTGCTGCAAGAGAGAGCACGGAGGCCCTATCTTGCACAAAGCAGCTATTTTAACCTGATGGCTCACCGCAGATGTGCCTCCAGGTTCTAACATATCGAAAAAATGAAACCCACTCCCCAAAGGATGTGGGTTAAGAACATGGTCTGTGAATGACTTAGCACTCGTCTTAAAGCGCTTTCAAAACTTGGCATGTCCATTTGATCAGATCATGGAGGGAGGGGTTAGCATGTGGTGTGAATCAAAAACTGGAGTCCACTAAAGCAGCAGATATTAAAAGAGTTAGTTAGCCAAACGGATGCTGCCTTGATTGGGGCTCAAATCGTCCCCGCTGGTGTCATGCAAACAGCTTTCCTAGGAATTAACTACCTTTCATTCTTCCAAAACTACAACTCTAGGAATGCTGGCTCTATCGTAGCAGTGAAATCTAGCAGGTTCTGACAGGTTCTGGAAAACCGGTAGCGGAAATTTTGAGTAGTTCAAAGAACCGGTAGTGGAAACGGCAAATACCACCTCTGGCTGGTCCCAGAGTGGGTTGGGAATAGGGATTTTGCAGTATCCTTCCCCTGGAGTGGGGTGGAAATGGAGATTTTGCAGTGCCTAAATAGGACGGCATAGAGCTGGGGCAGGTGGGCAGGCCCACCTGCGATCTCCACTACTGGTTTACTTGAACTGGTACGAACCGGCTGAATACCATCTCTGGTCACCACCTTCTGTTCTCGAATCTTATTAGAAGGAATTTAACTTGGTAGCTGAGTCTTCATGATCTTGGTCAAATCCTTGGGTAGTAGAAGAACTACACAGGGAGAAGGACCAAAGAGAAAGCCACATCCCCACCAACACCAGCAAGGCAAGCTACCGTAGATAAAACAGGGAGCAAACTCCACACTCATTAGTCCCAATGATGTTAACTAGACAGTTAATGAAACGCCCGTCTGCAAGGAAACCAAGTTCAAGAGAGCACCAAGGACTTCACAGTTGAACCCTGAGCTACAGACAATCTCTCCTATTGGAGTTAAAATCATCTCAGGTATTAAGAGCTGCGAAATAACTCCATTCAGATCTGGTTGTTCCAGAAAGCAAGCACATACCTCCCACCACTTTTAACCTCCACGCCCGCAGGAGATTAATCAATCGCTACTCTTCATTCCAAGATAAGGGTAAACTCCAGAAGCGAGAAAAGCCAGAGTAAGAATTCTCTCACATCCTATTCGTGCCCCAAATTCCACATTTAATTCTCACCCGGTTCAGTCCAAGGGCGTTTTGCAGCTTTTGGGCTTTATAAAGGCGATTGCCCCACCCAAGACCCTCCTTCCATCTGGATAGAGGTGTTACCTGCAACATCTTTGGGGGAAAAAAAAGATCACCAAAACATGTAGAGTTAGGATATCTCGCTGTTTGGACAGAAATTGTTGTCTTTCTTTTTACTTTATGCTTCACACTGTGCCGATTGCCGATATTGGCATATGGCTTGGATTTTACCAACGACCTGCAGTTTTTAAAACAGTGTAAGGTAGTTCGTTATGTAAAAATAATCAATGAAATATTGACAGTTCTTATCTAACAAATTCAGTCCTTTTTAACGCTGTGACGCTTGTAAATTCCGTGTTTATTCGCTCTCTGCATTTCTTTCTTAGCCTTTCTTTTGTACCTTTCCTTTTGGGGGGCAGGGGGGTTCCTTTCTTTTCTCTCCCTTTTTTTCCCTAAAAAGGTGGATCTAAAATATAATTCTAAAACAAGAGGTGGGGGAAGGAAGAAGAGAGGGGTGTTAAGCAGGATCATGGGACTTTGGCACCACCTCCGATTTTTGCATGCTTTCCTCTTCTCCTGTTTAGGAATTTAAATTCTCTGCAACCATGTGACAAAATGAGCCAAACTGCTGGACTGTGGGAGAGTCGATCCCGATTCACAGCTCACCTTCCACCTACCCGAAGTGCAACTGCAAGACTTTCACTTACAACAAAATGTTGCTCAAGAGCCTTGCTCCACCTGGGTTACTAACAGCTCAGAGGGCCTCTCCCCTTCCTGATTATGATAATTATCTTCTTCTCTTCCTTATTAACCTTTATTTTTTTAAAAATCCTTTCCCCCACCCCAGCGCTGTCCCAGAAGAGATCTGCAGGATCAGGGGAAGAGCAGGAGGAGGAAATTTCAGAAAGGATTGGCTTAGGTAGGTAGGTAGGTAGGTAGGTAGGTAGGTAGAAAGAAAGAAAGAAAGAAAGAAAGAAAGAAAGAAAGAAAGAAAGAAAGAAAGAAAGAAGGAGAAAGAAGGAAGGAAGGAAGAAAAAGAAAGAAAGAAGAAAGAAAGAAAGAAAGAAAGAAAGAAAGAAAGAAAGAAAGAAAG
>WNWU01000029.1:605757-622439 GCA_012654045.1 Ptyas mucosa | reverse complement strand
AAGAAAGAAAGAAAGAAAGAAAGAAAGAAAGAAAGAAAGAAAGAAAGAAGGAAAGGTTTTTACACATTTTCACACAGCCTGCAGTTTTTTAAATCACAAAGCTGTTTTAATTGGGACCTCTTCCTTTGCTTTGTCTCCATGCAGTTTGGTTTTCTAAAAGCAGTCGTGCCCAGCAGTATAGTCTTATGGTAATGATGGGATAAGTAGTCCCACCCATCTAAGAAAAGCCAACCACTGATAGGCACCATCTTCTTGGCTCCATCTCCTCGCAATCATGGTTTTTGATTGAAGGAATTGGGTATCTCTAGTTCAGGGGTCGACAACCTTAAACACTCAAAGAGCCACAAAGGTCCTAACTGGAAGCCCCCTGTTCAATTCTGGAGCTGACTGGAAGTCCGGTTCCCTCACCATAAAGTCTCCTCCTAGCACAGCATCCTTTTTCCTCTACCTGTCCTAACCGAAAGCCCTATCAATTGTGGAGCTGACCGGCGACAGGGAGCCACAGCAAAGGGATGAAAGAGCCACATTCGGCTGCAGAGCCGCAGGTTGCCAACCCCTGCTCTAGTTTAACGAAAAGAAGGACGAGGTGTAAAATGATAGCAGTTTTCCAATATCTGAAGGGTTGCCACAAAGAAGAGGGGTGTCAATCTTTTCTCCAAGACACCTGAAGGCAGGACAAGAAGCAATGGATGGAAACCAAACAAGGAGAGAACCGACCTAGAACTAAGGTGAAATTTCCTAACAGAACAATTAATCAGTGGAACAGCTTGCCTCCAGAAGTTGTGGGTGCTCCAACACTGGAGATTTTTAAGGACAGCCATTTGTCTGGAATGGTGTTAAGTTCTCCTGCTCGAGTAGGGGTTGGACTAGGAGACCTCCAAGGTCCCTTCCCACTCTTGATATTCTACAAGCAGCCATGCCTGGAACTATATTCCTATGGGAATGATGGGATATGTAGTCCTGCCTCTTTAAGGAAAGGCGCCCACATAAGGAAGCCTAGCTAAATTACTTCAGGATTTGCACCATGCCCTGGAGACCCACAGCCTCTTTTTTTTTTTTTGCATCCTTTATTCCTCCTCTCCCCCCCCCTTCCCCAGCCGCACCTCTCTCTAATGATGCTGCGTTTGAAAAGAGGGCAGGTCACCAAAAGTGACTGTTTATGTTCAAGAGAAGGGTAGCAATTACTCCCGAAGTCCAAAACAGTCTGCTCTGCCTCTTTTAACGCCAATTTCCCAGGAATGCTTTGAACTAAAGCTATCGGATTTCACACCGGCCTCCAACTGGAGAAGAAATGGTTTGGGGTCTTTGTCATAGAAAATCCAGCCATTCGTTGTGCTGTTCCAGCTCAAAAGCTGAAAAGGAGGTGGCTTTATAATACCCCCCCTCCCCAAATACCCAGCGCCAGGTTACCTTGAAGTCTCCTCTCTGCAAAGAAGAAAATATTGATGAATTTGAGGCAAAGTTTTACTCTCGGTGACCTCTCCCTTGCAAAAGGGTGCTTAGCCAAGATAAGGAGTGCCCGCTTTGTCATGGCATCTCTGCTGGGGAAAAGCTTCTTCCCCTTTTTTTCTTTTTTTCTTTTTTTCCACTGGGATGCGATGCTGCCATGTTTTAGGAGGCCTTTTTTTAAGGTCAGTTGTCCAACAGCTATTTTTCAGGATTGTTATTTATTTTTGTTTAAAATGATTTATATGCCGCCCTTCTCCAGAGACTCAGGGCGGCTTACAATACATTAAGCAGTAGCCTTCATACTTTTGTATATTTATACAAAGTCAGCTTATTGCCCCCACAATCTGGGTCCTCATTTTACCTACTTTAGAAAGGATGGAAGGCTGAGTCAACCTTGAGCCTGGTGAGATTAGAACTTGCAGTAATTGCAGGCAGCTGAATGTTAATCACAGTGCTTTAGTCTGCTGCACCACCAGGCTCTGTTATTAATGGGTTAGTTCCCCCCCCCCCAAAAAAACGCACCACCTTAAACCCCTTTGGAATGGACCGGAAGGAGACCCGGCCTATACCTACGAAAACATAAATGATAAAAAAAGAATTATTTGCACAGCACTCCCCGATCCTTGACCAGTCTGCTTGAAGCAAATTCTGCAAGTTTCGTCAGCATTGCATGGAATTTGGGTTTTCTTTGTGTGCGCAGGCGGGTGGGCGGTTGTGCGCATGGCACAGCTGGGAACCCCTGAGGGCCCCCAACCCCTCCATTCGCATTCACGGCTGTCCTGTACCCAATTCAGTTCCACATTCTTTCATTTGGCTTTGGGAATTATCCGGAGCCTCTGTTCTCAAGAGCCAGCTTGGCACTTCCCAGAATGCACTGCAAAGGTGTGCAGCAAACAAAGGACGAAAGCCAAAAGTCCACAGCTGGACTCTGCATACATCCTGACCCAAGATGAGAGGAAGCCACCAAAATCTCAACAGCTGCCCCCTAGTGGAGGAAACATCCCTTCCCCAGATAAAGCCTACGGAGAGAAGGTAGCATTTCAAATGAACTGCAGATGATCAAACCTTGCCTACTCCAAAGGGGGATAAGAGACTTAAAGAAGAGAAAAAAATCCTACCTAATCATATACATGAGAATGTATCTATTCCAGGGAGCTGGATATTTTCAACATAATTGTTATGGTTCATTTGCTAAATTGTGTCCAACTCTTTGTGACTCACATGGACCATAGTACGCCAGGCCTCCCTGTCCTCCACTATCTCCCAAGGTCTGCCCAAATTCATGTTCATTGTGTTGATGGCACCATCTGACTATCTCGTCCTCTGTTGTCCCCTTCTCCTTTTGCCTTCCATCTTTCCCAACATCAGGGTCTTCTCCAAGAGTCCCCTCTTCTCATTAGGCGACCAAAGTATTTGAGCTTCTCTCAACATAGTAAAGGTAAAGGTTCCTCTTGCACATACGTGCTAGTCGTTCCCGACTCTAGGGGGCGGTGCTCATCTCTGTTTCAAAGCCGAAGAGCCAGCGCTGTCTGAAGATGTCTCCGTGGTCATGTGGCTGGCATGACTAAACGCCAAAGGCGCATGGAACGCTGTTCCCTTCCCACCAAAGGTGGTCCCTATTTTTCTACTTGCATTTTTTTACATGTTTTTGAACTGCTAGGTTGGCAGAAGCTGGGACGAGTGATGGGAGCTCACCCCGTTACGCGGCACTAGGGATTCGAACCGCTGAAGTGCCGACCTTTCGATCTACAAGCTGAGCGTCTTAGCCACTGAATAAGTGTGAGGACCAAGCATAAGTTAACTTTTCGGTCCCATCATTATTTCAAATGGCTGCTAAACAAATGGCCATAAGTTATCAACTTCCTGTGCCCGTGTGTTGGGGTGAAGGATGTGCAAAACACAACCCATGTGCTACGGGCATATTTCCAAAGATACGCCTCTACTGCAGTTTCGCAAGGCCAACCCCCGGATCCCAAAAGCAAATCCTGATCAAAACTGCTTAGCTTAGCTGGTATTTCAGAGACGGCCCCATCTTGCTTTCAGCCAGGAAATCTTTCAGCCACGCATGGAAAGAGATCCTTGGATTCAGGCTGCAGCTAAAGCACGTCTGTCTGGGGCGGGGGGGTGGGGGAGTCTTCTGCCATTCAAAAATCCAAGAAAACAAGATCCTCCCCCCCCCCACGCCAATAATGAGTGAGCTTGCAAATGGCATCTTAGTGACGCTACTTGCTTCAACAAGCTGAATCTTTCAATTAAGATATCAAATGCTCGTGTGACTCTGGCAGCCTGGCTTATCCATCATGGAATCTACCGATTCAGGGTAATTTTCTATCATTTATCCCTCTTTTGTCTCACACAGTCTTCCTGGGATGGGTTATAATTCTTCCCATTAGGTACAATAAAATAAAATGGTTCTCTTAAGCGACTGCCCTTCAATTGTGCTGGCCAGCTAGCGACACGGGGCCGAGGGTGGGGGGGTGAGTGTTTGTGTACATCTACTATAAAAAAAAATAAGCATTTTGTTTCGGTTCTGCAACCAGGTCGTTTTATTTTTATATTCATATTCGGCAGAGAAGACCATTCATTGCAACGGGATAGTTCAACTCTGGGAGACCCCATTTTAAAGCATGCTTAGCAGCAGCTATCCTATTCCCCAAACAACGTGGCATGGTCGCATAGCTGTAACTTCTTCATACCTACCTTCGAAAGTCCAATCAGTGGATGTGCCTACACCCAAGATCTGAAGGTTTGTAAAGGCTTGGTTCAGCATAAACCAGGATCGCCCAGGTTCCTCCAGGAGGAGAAAAGCTAAAAGTCCCAGAATTCTCAGCCAGCAAGGTCAAAAGTCCCATCTTAACATCTGAAAAGTCCCATCTTAAGTAAAGCTGTGTAAAACATGTTACCACGCCTGCTGCCTGCAGTAAAATCTCAGGTTGACAATTTAGCAACTTCTAGATTTGGAAGCTAAACAGAGTTGGGACAGGTTACAAAACTTAGAAGGGCAACCTCCATGAAGTTCCAAGGTGTAGGTTAGACTGGGAAGGTGAAAACAAATTTATTAAATATTTCCTGGCACCCCTGAAGACTAGATACTTGGTTTTAGGAGAAAAGTGAGGAAAATATTATTCATGGATGTATGCAGTCCAATAAAATGCTGTCTAGCTAAATCAAAGAAAGTGACTGAAATATGATGGGGTGCAGTTCTCCTATCAACCATCATCCAACTCTTTCCCCTAATTTAGTCCTCCCTAATTTTTGTTTTCCAAGAAACTCAACAAAAATCACACACCTGCCTGAAACTTTGACATTTCATACATCTGAGGACAGACATATCTCAACTTTAGCCCACGTGGAGTCACTCACCTCAGCAAATGGAACCAGAGCAAAAGCATCTATTCCAGTGGTGAAACTCAAATTTTTTTATTACTGGTTCTGTGGGTGTGCCTTGGTGGGCGTGGTTTAACTTGGTGGGCGTGGCAGGGGAAGGATACTGCAAAATCTCCATTCCCACCCCATTCCAGGGGAAGGATATTGCAAAATCTCCTTTCCCTCCCCACTCTGGGGCCAGCCAGAGGTGGTATTTGCCGGTTCTCCGAACTACCCAAAATTTCCGCTACCGGTTCTCCAAAACCGGTCAGAACCTGCTGGATTTCACCCCGATCTATTCCAAAGTGAGTGAACCATTACCCCCATTTCCTTCTCAAAGTGGCCTGCCATTACTCACTCATTCATTCATTTTCTATTGTCGCCCAACTCAACCAAGTGACTTTGGGCGGGTTACAGTTCTAAAATTCTAAAACAATTAAAAGACATCAAAACAATAAAAACATCCACAAAATAAAGAGGTATAAAACAGCAGCCGTGACAATTTGTCAATTAATAGTAAAGCCAAGTAACAGGGCCCTTCAGACATTCCATACCCCATATAGCCAAGTTTTTAAAGGTTTGCAAAAAACCAATAGGGTTGGGGTCATTTTAATCTCCAAGGGGAGGACAGGGGCTACAGCAGAAAAAGGTCATCTTCTAATTCCTGCCAGTCAGTATTTTTGGCTGACGGGATCTGCCGCGTGCCCAATCTGCTGGATCTGATCAGATCGGTAGAAATGCTTGGAAAAAGATGGTCCCTCCGGAAAACCTGGTCCCAAGTCATGTGTGGCTTTAAAGGTGACAACCAACACCTTGACCTGCACGCTGGCAGCCAATGCATTTCTGGAATAGTGGTGTTATATGTGCCTTTTCCCAAATCATGCAACTGCATTGGTCTGCAAGCAACCCCTCCTCAAATGAAAAGCCCTTCCCCTCCCAAGTTAAAGGGACAGGGTAATGTTTTTTAATCAGACATCTCACTCACTGAAATGGGTGTGGTGGTGCCACAGAAGACCAAGCCTTCCCACGTCTTTTATGTCTGCATCACGACTAGGCAAACTTAAACATTCGACAGAAGTTTCAAGAGGGGAGAAAATCTCAGAAAGATCCACTTTCCCTTGCTAAACCTTGCTCCGCTCTGCAGCCAAAACAGGTCAGTTGGCAAGCTCTTTTCAATGCTTGGCTGCTTAGAAGTACAAATTTATTTCCCACTGAAGAACTAAAACAGGCCTCGTCTTGATATATAACTGGATATGCGCTATTGCACATGCCATGTTTATTACCTGGAGTGAAATAGAGAAGAAGCAGAATATAAATTTAACAAATAAACCAATATGCAGAAGCCACTAGGTAGAATTATACAAATAATCCCGTGAATAAAGGCGATGGGCTATCAGGGATGGGCTCCAGCATGAGTCCGAAAGCTCGAACGTTTACCGTACTTTTTGGAGTATAAGACGCACTTTTTCCCCCTTAAAAGAGGGCGGAAATGTTGGTGCATCTTATACACCGAATACAGCCATTTTTGGCCTCCCGAAACCCCACCTCACGCGTCCCGTTTTTGCCAAAAACATGCCCATTTTTCACAAAAACGGGGCCCGCAGAGGGCTTGGGAGGCCTGCAGAGTGCTCCTGGAGGCTGGAGAGGGCAAAAACGCAACACGTGGGGAGGTTGGGAGGCCAAAAATGTGCCCGTTTTTTGCAAAAACTGGTCCATTTTTTGCAAAAATGGGGGCGATTTTGCCCTCCCCAGTCCCCAGAAACCCTCTGCAGGCCTCCCAAACCCTCTGCAGGTCCTGTTTTTGCAAAAAAACGGTCCAATTTTCCCCAAAAAGGGGCGTGCAAAGGGTTTGGGAGGCCTACAGAGTGCTCCTGGAGGCCGGGGAGGGCAAAAACTTTTTTTTTCTCGTTTATCTCTTCAAAATCTTGGTGCGTCTTATACTCCAGTGCGTCTTATAGTCCGAAAAATACGGTAAATCTCTGGTCCTGGTGACCAACCCAGATTGGATCCTGCAAATAATTCAGCCTTTAATATCTGAATGCTGAATTAACACATCCTGTAGGATCACTTCTGGTAACCCTTCCAATCAAGAGAGGTCACCTTTACCTCAGCACAAGTAATATCAGGAAAGAAAATGAAGACTCTAGAACAGTGTTTCCCAACCTTGGCAAGGTTAAGATGCATGGACTTCAATTTCCAGTATGCTTTTAATGCTTGGGTGCCATGCTGGTTGGGGAATTCTGGGAGTGGAAGTCCATATAGCCTACTGTTGCCAAGGCTAAGAAACGTCGCTCTAGAATTTAGCCTGCTAACTCATCTAGATCATGCCACGGAAGAGATATCAAACAAAATGAACATCAGTTCCAGTTTGCTACACATACCAAGTCCAAAATGCTGAGGCAGACCTCACTCATTTCCCTCTCAGCTGAGCTCAGCAAGGAGAATCTTAGGAGCAAAGTAAATGTTTGCATTCTCCCAAGTAAGTAATTTTAATGATGGATGACTAATTTTTATATGAGGACTCCTTCCATCCCTCCCAAAAATTGGAGGTCAGTATTTTTTTTTTTTGCTGTAAAAATTTGTACATAAATTTGTACATAAAAATGTCTACATAAAATTTGTACATAACCCTCACATTTCTTAAGGATTTTGCATATTTATTTATTATATTTACACCATCCAGGAGTTCAAGACAATATACAGTATCTGCACGAAGCCACATGCAATGAAATCCCAACAGTTGCTGCAGGTGGGAGGTGAAAAGCCACCAAGCCACCATTCTTTTTGCAAGACCCAACAGCACAATGCCTGGTGAGACAAAATTTCTCATACTGTATAGGGGGAGATAGACTGCCAACGAGCCCCACAAGAGCTGCAGCATTTAAAACATACCTTCCAAGAAAACACAATTTAACGGAAACTAGCTTTGGTACAGTTTGAAGTATACTGTACTCTGCACCTAAAACGGAAAGATATCATCTCAGCTCGTAAAGATAGCTAATGTTATATAATCAAGGAAATTCACATTTTTAAAAAAAACACTAGTTCACGGTTCTTGTATGGAAGCCCATTAAGGACACCCGTGTGCAATTACATCTTTGTGATTTTATCCTTGCTTTTACCTGTTCCCTTTGCCCATTCCCCTTATCACCTCTTTCTCCTCTTTAATTCTTCCCTTCTTTAATCATGCTTTCTTTTCAGTTCCCATCTATTTTTAGCCCATGACCCAGACCACATTCCTCCTTCCTTCAGACATCTCTCTTAAGCTGCAAAGGCATTAAGGGCTACTAGCTATCGAGTTTAGGCCTGCAAAACCCGCATTCCACCCACCCCAAACACCCGAGGGACAAGTTTGCACTCTTTGGAATCTGCAAAGGGCAGTATGAATTCCTTGCCCATTCAGTTGCTTTATGAGTGGGGAGCATTGGCTCAGTGGAAGATCAGGGATTTTGCATGCATGCATGCATGCAAAAAAAAAAAAAGACTAGTTCCCCATACTTAGCATATCCAGACAGGGCTAGTGGGGGAAAAAAGCTCCCTGTGTTCATGAAAGTTGGTATTTTTCAAACTTGGCGACTTTCAAGAAGTGTGAACTTCAACTCCCCGAATTCTCCCAGCCAGCAGGTTGAAGTCCACACACATCTTGTAAAAATTGCCACGTTTGAAAAGCACTGGTGTGGCTGATAGTGAGTTAGATGGTCCGAGAACTTGGCTCAGTCTATATGTCAGCCTCCTGGATTGCACGCGTTTTGCTGATAAGTCGTGCAAATATCTTGCTCTGTTTTGTTTTTTGTTTTTGTAAAAAGCAACGGGTCCCACTTATCAGATTTACAGAGGAACAAGATCAAAGTGTGCAAGAAAAAAAAAAGACCAGCAAATGGAGCTTTGGGTGGGTGGGGGACCAGGCAAGGGTGGGCTGCTGGGGGTTCGCAACGGTTTGGGAAAACCTCTAGCTAAGATTCTGTGCAGTTCAGAGAACCCCCAAATCCTACTCCTGGTTGGCCCCAACCTGCCTGGGGGCCCTGTTTTGGACGCAGGTAAGTGCAGGGCGCGCGTGGGGAGGCTCGGGGAGGGCAAAAAACGGGCCTACCGTAACTTCGGGAAGGCCAGAAATGGGCTTATTTCCAGCCTTCAGAGGGCCTCCGGAGCCTGGGGAGGCCATTTTCGCCCTCCCAGAGGCTGGAGGAAAGCTTCCGGAGCCCGGGGAGGGCAAAAACATACATACCCCTACCATGGTGCAGGAGGCCGACTAGGCCACGGCCACCCAGCAACCGGGCAGAGAGCCCCTTGCTAAAATTTTTGAAGCCCACCCCTGAGACCAGGGACTAGTTCTCTGCTTCCAGAACAAAGAGGTGAGACACAACCCAGCATTTAAATGCAGTTCTGGCCGGTCTGATTTTCCCCAGCTGGAGTTCCTGCTTGGACAACTGCGGTACTGTTGTTTTTGCTGATAGACGGAGCCAAAGGCTGGTGAACTTTCTGGCAGGAAGGCTGAAACTAGCTCAGCCATTTCATCCTTGGCTAAATTGCTTTCTCCTTGCACTCCCTGGTCAACAGCAGTAGTGAAAACATTCTTCTGTTCTATTCTGCAATCACAGGGCAGGGCAAGATTATCACTCATTTCCTAGCCGGGCAGACCGGGAAAGCAAATAGGCTTTGCATTTGTAAAGCTGTTGGAAAACGCCCCAACTCCCTTGATTAATTTTAGATTTATACCTTCGGCTAATACAGGGACTCGCACAACTCAAGAGAATCCAAGCCCATTCAGTTATTCGGAAAAAGAAACAGGCTACCAGTCCTCTCAAAGCTGTAATCACCCCTTTTTTAAAAAAAATAATAAATAAAGGTAAGGGAATGTATATTTCGGAGCTCATCCATCCCATGCTGAAAACGAGATTACGAAAAGAATAAAGCTAGCTCAGGGGTTCCCAAACTTGGCAGCTTTAAGACTTGTGGACTTTGACTCCCAGAATTCTCCAGCCAGCTATGCTGGCTGGAGAATTCTGGGAGTCGAAGTCCACAAGTCTTAAAGCTGCCAAGTTTGGGAACCCCTGAGCTAGACATTACGACTGATTTCTATATGCAAGTGAGCCATGGATTTAGGGCCTCTTTCTAAGCCCAAATAACCCAGGACTTTTGAACGAGAAGCATTCCCATTTCAAATACTCCCAGTGAGGCAGTGCAAAGCCCCAGAGGCCAACGCCACATGCTTTTTCTACACAGCAACTGCATTAGTTCTCACAGCAACAACATTTGTTACACAGAAAGCCGTTCTGTGCAGGAAACCTGGATGTCGATCACTAGGGAGAGTAACTCTTTATCCCAGCCTGCTTCTCCACACCCACCGATCGCAGTGCAGCCGAACATGGTTTATTCGGGCTTAACGTGTTTGCAAACCCACCTACTCCCACGGTCTGTTTAACCCGCAGAGGTGGATTTCACATATTTTTACCACTGGTTCACTCCGCGTGTGCACACTCGCTTCTCGCATGCACTTTTTACGCATGCGTCTGGCCTTCCGTGCATGTGCTCTGCTCATTCATGCGCCTTCCACATATACGCCCGGCTTTGAAAATGTGGCTAAATAGGACGGCATAGAGATGGGGCGGATGGGCGAGTCTACCTGCGATCGCCGCTACCTGTTCGCACGAACCGGCTGAATGCCACCGCTGTTAACATGTCACGCAAAAAACTCGGCTAATTCTGAATAAGCAGACTATGGTTTCTCAACATGCCACGTGAAGCCACTTGCATACATCAAGGTCATACACACACACACATGGTGTGCGTGTGATTTCCTGTCCAGACTGAAAGGAAGCCTTCTCCATACCATCGCCCCATTTCCTTTGGTCAGAAAGAGTGGGCAGAATTTATGTTCTTTTCTCCTTAGGATGTTTATGACGTTGTCGCTCCCCCCCCCCACAAGATAGACAAAAGTTGCATCATCTCTCTCTGGCTCGCAATCCTTCCAGAGGATCTCCCAGGCCAAAAGAAGATCAGAAATTGTGTTGACATTTTGAGGAGGGCACTTCCTACTGTTTGCACAAGGAATCGATGCCGTATCCCCCATGTGTGAAAGAGGAAAGGAAGGAAAACCTTGCGCACTCCTGTCGAATTCCACCCTGAATCTGAATCCTTCCAAAGGGTTGTCATCCCCTCCCTGGAGATATTTAAGGTGCTGCAGATAAACCCCCCACCCCGAATTTGTTCAAGGACACACTTCATTGTGTGTGTGTGTGTGTGCGTGTGTGTGTGTGTGCATGGTCCTATCTCTTCCCAGTCTGACATCCAGGGCTGAAGGAAGAGAGAATTCTAACCCGGGAACAAGTCAAGAGTGAAGAATGGAATTGGATCTGCTGATAGATGCCCCAGTCAACTTCTCTCAGCCTAACTGAGCTACCTCAATTTTGTTTCGACGACACCCAGTGATCAATTATCCTGGGTAAACACCCAGCAGCCTTTCTGCTTCTGGAAGTTAAGCTCCATCCTTTTTTAAAACACCGGTTTCCCTATCTCCCTCAAGCAGCCCCGTCTAAATTTCCCTAGTATCATCTCTCTCACTCCCACCTCCCATTCCCAACCCTCTTTTGACCGGAAGAGTACACACACACATATACACATAACACACAGACATGTGTCATTTTCTATCATCTACTTGCTGCATCAAACTGGCCAGCACTGCAAATTAATGGCCATTAACTGGCTCGTAAACCAAGGCTCCATCTCCGGCGCAGCTTAAATCCTGTGGGAAAGGGTGACTGAAGTAGATCCCAACGGAGTTCCAAGGGTGTCAAACTCAAGGGCCAAGGGCCGGATGCGGCCCACGGAGTGCTAAAATCTGGCCCATGGGGTTGCCCTGGAAACAGTGAAGGATCGGTCCACCGTGCCTTTGCCAGAGAAAATGGGCTCCCGAGCTCCGTTTTCGGCTGTGACGGCCTCCTGCAACCCTCTGCCAGGGAAAACGGAGCTCGGGAGAGCCGCGTGCTCCGTTTTCCCTGGCAGAGGGTGGCAGGAGGCCGTCGCAGCCGAAAACGGAGCTCGGGAGCCTATTTTCTCCGGCAGAGCGCTCAGGCTGCCACAGGCACCCCTGACATGAGTGACGTCGAGCTGGTCATGCCTTCTGGTCACACACCCCCAAGCCCCTTCCCCCGAGATCAAACACAACCCTGACGCGGCCCTCAATGAAATTGAGTTTGACATCCCTGCTCTATCTTCACCAGGCGGTGATGACCTCTTTACGCTACCGAGAAACAAGAAATGCAAAAGTTTCCTATTGTTTCTAATATTTTTAAGAATTTTAGATTTCTGTCTCTCCTCTTACTGTGGAGATGTTTTTTGCACCTCAAGTGATGTACAGCCACCAAAGGGCTGGGGTAGTTTGTGGTTCATCG
This sequence comes from Ptyas mucosa, assembly GCA_012654045.1. Lineage (NCBI taxonomy): Eukaryota > Metazoa > Chordata > Lepidosauria > Squamata > Colubridae > Ptyas > Ptyas mucosa. The sequence continues at coordinate 610,233 of WNWU01000029.1, read as the reverse complement.
GGGATCTATTGCCTGTTGGATCAGCCCACCTATTGCATCAAGCCATTACGTGGCTTCTTTAGGCACCTTTAATTATTTGGTTTTTTTTAATAGTGCCTTTATTACTTTATACGTAACTCAAGGCTGCGAACATGCACAATACTCTTTTCTCATCCTATTTTCCACACAACAAGCTGTGAGGTGGGCTGGGCTGAGAGATAGAAGGACTGGCTCAAAGTCACCTACCTGGCTTTCATGCCCGAGGCGGGACTAGAACTCACAGTCTCCTGGTGATTCACTCAGTCACCCCGGCAATTTACATGCCTAAAGTGGGATTAGAACTCACAGCCTCCTAGTGATTGGCCCTAGGTTATCCAGCTGGCTTTCGTGCCTAAGGTGGGACTAGAACTCACAATCTCCTGCTGATTTGCTCAAAGTCACCCAGTCGACTTTCATGCCTAAAGCGGGATTAGAACTCACAGCCTCCTAGTGATTGGCCCAAGGTTATCCAGCTGGCTTTCATGCCTGAAGCGGGTCTAGAACTCACAATCTCCTGGTGATTCGCCCAAACTCTCCCAATCGACTTTCATGCCTAAAGTGGGATTAGAACTCACAGCCTCCTGGTTTCTAGGCCAGCATCTAAACCAGTCTAGGCCAAACAGTCTAATGTGAACACAGCTGATGCCTTTTCTTAACCTAGATTTAGGGGTTAGCACTTTGCCTGAACTTCTCTCTCCTGCCCCAGACACACTAAAATAAAATCTGCTGAAGAAATATAGGATAAATCATTTCCTTTCCCATTCCTTTCCTGAATACCTTGCTGACATGGCATGTGCAAGTTATGGGCAAGCTGTTGTAAAGCAGTTTCCTACAGAAAAGTGGGGGGCTCGTTCAGAGGTTAATAAGAAACCAGCCCAGCATGGCAAAGCCGAGAGGATGTGGTTTTTTTTTAAAAAAAATCGTGCAGTGTTTTTCAGTTTAAAAAAGAAGCTGGAAAAACTTCAGCCCCAAATTCACATTTTAATTATTAAAAAGTAGTACTGTGTTCGGTGGCATCATAATACCCTGGGAATAACTGTAAAAGAAAAGCCTGCCTCTCCAGGCATGTGTGAACTTCATTACACGTTGCTTAGGTTGCAGCAGTAAACATGGGAATACCAGTGTGTCTCACCAAACTCTACATGCTGTCAGCCCCCCCACCCCCAAAAAGGAGCTGAATGGCTTTAACTGCTGCCGCTCCATTTATTCCCCAGATCAAGTGGTATGCAGGACGTCTGACAGTGAGATGGGGCTCTCACCACCTTCTCCAAAGTGGTATCTCCCAAGGTAACCCCGATAAAATTCCCCATTCTGAACGGGGGGTTTCAGAGCAGCTGGGGAGTACCAGAGTCAGGATTTCTGAGTTATCGTCAGGAGGAAGCAAACCGTAGCTTCTTGCAAATAACCAAAGTCAATAACTTTGTTTGCTACATGCTACAAGCATCTCGCCAGATTGCTTGCCTCCTCCCCCCCCCACCCCCGGGGATGATCGGATAAGGCTTCATGGATCATGGGGGAGGTCAAGCTTATACTGCTTGCGTAAGGACTCCAAGCTAGGCCCTCACTTGACCCCTCCTTCCAGCCTGGCTGGCATTTTCCCAACAGTTATAAGATCTGAAGTGCAGAAGAAGCAGCGCCACAATTTTACAACACAAGAGAAAATCGGATAAAAAGGAGGGACGAACGAGAACAGCCTCTCTCTCGTCCTAAAGTTGTTTGCAACCCCATAAAGCACCGGGTGCAGCCGCAGAGTCTCCTGCCCCCTCTCTTGAGAGTTGTTTCTTAACTACAGTAATCAAACTGACTGTTGTTTGTTCCAGCTTTGAGCATTTTCCCCCACCCACCCCCCCACTCCCTGGTCCTTTTGGACTGTGGTTTTCAGTGCATCACTCAAAAGACCAAACACAGCATTCAGCCACAGAAAGATCGTCCTTGAGTTAAATTGACCTTCAGGACAGTTGAGTTTTTAAGTGCTCAAGAGTCACCACAGCATAAAATAACCCACAGCGTAACAGAAAACACTGGGCTCTCCCCACCTCCATTTTTCCCCTTTTATGGCAAGGCAAGAGGAGGTGGCACCACGTCTTGTATTCAAAAATGTCACATCTTGTCTCAAAAACAGCTCAATTAGTAAGCAACTTAAGAGGTTGGACAGAGCTGTACGTGGAATAAAGAGCTGCTCCTTTAAGGATCTCGGCATCCTGATCCTCCAAGCACTGTTTCTCAACCTTGTCGACTTTTAAGATGGGTGGACTTCAACTCCCAGAATTCCCCAACTGGCTGGGGAATTCTGGGAGTTGAAGTCCACCCATCTTAAAGTCGGCAAGGTTGAGCAACACTGCTCTAAGCATCACCAAAAGACCCTCCACGCACATATCTCCAGGCCGGGTTGAAAAACCAGGGAACGGGGGTGGGTGGGTGGGTGGGGAGGTGGGTGGGGAATACCAGAACCCAAGATACTTCCTCTCCATCCCTTCCTTCCTCAACCAGCCAAACCAGGCCTCCTCCAGCCCATCACTCCAGCAATCATGAGCATCTGAGAGTAGCTTGGGAGAAGGTTTACCCAGCAGTTAATTAAAGCAAGCATCAAATTAAATATAGCAAAATTAAAACAGCGCCGGAAATTAATTTTCAGCATTAAAAAAAAAAAGTCTACCTTGTAAAGCTAGATATTCTCTAAACGGGGGGAAAGGAATGCACTGCGTTGGCCAAGATAAGGCATCGCGCCTGGTATCACCTTGCCAGCTGTGACAATCAGTTCCAGGTCCAGATGCAGATTCTGTCACCTCACCTACCTCTTCACCCAAACCCAGCGGGTTATTCCCCCCATCCATCCCAGAGACACAGAGGATCATTCCTTGCCCATCACAAACTCTCACCTATCTTGCTCTCTATCCAGCTCCTTTGATCCACGTGGGTGGTCCAAAGCCCCTCATCCTTTTCTCCTCCAGCCCCGCAGCCCATCAATCACCAGATTCGTGGAGTGCTCAAGAGGCTGTTTTCGCTCCCGTGGTACCACATGCAGAAAGAGAAGCGGGAGCCAACAGCATTGATAAGTATTTTTTTTTCTTAAATAAAAAATACCTCCTAGTGGAGATTTTGCAAAGCTGCATGTGGCTTTCTGGAAATAAACAAAAGGATTTTTTTTTTGAAAAGCAAACTTATCCAGAACTTACAAGGCGAAGCTAGCTTTGTATTTCTTTTAAAGGGGGGGGGGGGGAGAGGGAGAAACAGGTAAATAAAGGACATTTGTAAATAAATAGATTTATGTAATAAACAAAGATGATTTCAAAATGCAAACCTATTTAGAACAACACCCAATGTGACGTTAAGTTTTGTATTTTTCAAAAGTTAGAAGGGGGAGCGATTGGAACATGTAAATAAAGGTTTGTTTCTTGTTTATTTATATTTTGTATATCTGGACTGCCCACCTCCCTCAAAGAGGGACTCTTTAGTTTACCGCTAGTGGTGGAATTTATGAGTTGGTGCAAAGTCAAGTAGCATAGCTTGTTCTTTTCTTAATGTGAAAAGCATGACTCCAACGAAGATCAGGATCAAAGGTACATTTAAATATGCATCATACCAGCATCTTACAAAGTAACCTTAAAAAAAAAAATCACCGCTTCATTTCTAGCAATATAACTAGACCCACCTGAAGTGATGACTGCCCTATACATAATTTTTTTTAATGTAAAATTTATAAATAAAAGTGCCCACGATGGTGAATGAAAGCTAACTTGTAAACTGTGTGAACATCAACTAAAGTTTGTTAGGGGGAAGTGGGGGAAGAGGAGAGGAGAGGAGAGGAGAGGGGAGAGGAGGGGCAGGGCAGGGGAGGGGAGGGGAGGGAGGAGGAAAGGAAAGGAAAGGAAAGGGAGGGGAGGGGAGGGAAGGGAAGGGAAAGGAAGGGAAGGGAAGCTCTCTGGTTTGTAGTATTGAGCAGATGACAGAAGCCAACTTAGAAGTTACGATTAATTCACAGAAAAATTGTGAAGAAGAATTGTGAAGACAGTAGTTGTTATAGCTATTCTGGCTGGACATTTGGGAAGCAGCCATCTCAGCAGCTCTGGATGGTACTAAGGTGGCAAAAGCTGGTGTAAAGGACTACATTTCATGGTCATCAGCAAGCATATAAATAAGACCGAGAGCAAGAAGGCAAATTGCAAAGCAGTTGCTCTTAATTAAAAGCAAGGCTAGTATTTCCTTTAAGCTGGGTCAGCACCCTCAACACAGCTGCTGCAGCAGCTTTGGTCAAAGATCCAGGTGAGAGTAAAATACACAGGATCTTGTGTTGACCAATATCACATACGGATATGTTCTAATTTATGTACATTCCCAGAAGGAGCAATATTGTGGCTTCTAGGACAGGGGTCTCCAACCTTGGCCACTTTAAGCCTGGCGGACTTCAACTCCCAGAATTCTGGGAGTTGAAGTCCGCCAGGCTTAAAGTGGCCAAGG
>WNWU01000029.1:585664-605357 GCA_012654045.1 Ptyas mucosa | reverse complement strand
TTGATTAATACATAATAAATAAGCAAGGAAAGTTATTTCCTCCCCCTTTTTAAAATACTGTAAAAAAAATAATAAAGGATTGCCAGCTTTTTTTTTTTAACCCAACCCATGGGCAGAGCAAGCAAAAGCTTTGGCAATGCCACCTAAAAACTTATCCACTTATTTGGGGACATAATTATTCAGCAGAAGATGTGTGCATGTTTTTTAATATATGGGGGGGGGGGGGGGAAGAGAGAGAGACCCAGTTGTCTTAAGATGAAAGAATGGTTCTTTCCTGCAGAAATGTGCTGTGAAGAAAGCTTTTGACAGGTTACCCCTTTGTGATGTTTCCACTCCTGCAGCTTTGCGCTATCGTCCTCAGAGAGAAGGGAAGCCGACTTTTGTGTCCTCCTCCTTATTCTCGGTGGCATGCACAGATCAGCAGCAGAGTGTCTTGCTTTGCACACTGAAGGGTACCAGATTCAATTCCAGGCGTTTCCAGGAAGACCTGGGTTTGAGAGGGCTGTCAGCCTGCGTTAGTAATGCGGAACGAAATGCGTTTAAAGTTACACCTTGCTCCAAACATTCCCACGTCTTAAGAAAGGGCTAGAAAGGTGGGATGAGCCTGCAAACTGGTAGGCTGCTGGTAACAGTATAAGGGACCTTGGAGGTCTTCTAGTCCAACCCCCTGCTCAGGCAGGAAACCCTATACCTGTGATGGTGAACCTATGGCACTCGTGCCACCCGTGGCACACAGAGCCCGCTCTGCGGGCACGCCAGCTGTCGCCCCAGCCCAGCTCCACTGTGCATGCACACATGTCTCCCCTGGCCAGCTGGTCTTCGGATCTCTGCCGCACATGCGCAGGGTGGGGCACATGGGGGACACACACGCGTGCATGCATGGGGGGGATGCAGGTTGGTACAAGAGGCTTTCCAGGCCCAAAATGGAGCGCGGGGGGGGCACATGCGCAGGGGGGGCGCTCACATTGCATTTTGAGGGTTCTAGCACGCGCACGTACATTTGCGCGCATGCATGTGCACTTTGGAGACTTGGCACCAAAAAAGGCTAACCATCCCTATAACATTTCAGACAAACGGTTATCTAATCTAATTAGAAGAGCCTTGGTGGCGCAGCAGACTAAGTGCTGTTAAAGTAGCACCAGCTGCCTGCAATTACTGCAAGTTCGAATCTCACCAGGCTCAAGGTTGGCTCAGCCTTCCATCCTTCCGAGGTAGGTAAAATGAGGACCCGGATTGTGGGGCCAATAAGCTGACTTTGTATAAAAAAGAACACCGCTTAGGGGGGGGCCGAAAGCCCTACTAAGCAGGTATATACAAAAGTATGAAGGCTATTGCTTAACGCATTGTAAGCCACCCTGAGTCTCCAGAGAAGGGCGGCATATAAATCGAACCAATAAATAAAAAATAAATAAATAATCTCTTCTTAAAAACCTCCAGTGTTGGAGAAGCACCCACAACTTCTGGAGGCAAGTTGTTCCACTGATTAATTGTTCTAACAGTCAGAAAATTTCTCCTTAGTTCTAGGTTGCTTTGTTCCTTGATTGGTTTCCACCCATTGCTTCTTGCTCTGCTTTCAGGTGCTTTGGAGGATAGGTTGATGGGTTCTGGATTTTAGATACATTTGATAAGTTACTCCCTTTGAGGTATCTTGGTTGAAAAATGTCTGCCCTATGATGCAACATTTCACCCAGTAGAAGATTATGAAGGGACAAACCGGAGAGATTTAGTAGCATATAGATGGGATGGGATGGGATGGGATAGGGTGAGGTTGGAGAACTCTGGTTCAGTCTTGTGGGAATCTAACCATCTCAGCTTGTCATGGCAATCTAGTTTACTTGGAGATTGCTTGTCATACCAAAGGTAGTTAATTCCACCCCCACCCGCCCCCCAATTTAGGCTTTACTATATTGTGCGAACACAACCCACCAATTCTACCCGCTTCTACTGCCACAATCTTAATTTGCTCTTTTGTCAAAACCTCTAAAACCGTGATCAATTTATATATTAAGACATTACGATGGCATCTCCTTTAAAAAGCTTGGCTTTCTAAACTTTAAAATTGCACTTGCAACCAAATGCATATACGCACAAACACTCCCCAAGATTGCACAAGGTTGTAGAGGGAAAAAAAAAACTTTCTGGATTTCATGGCAAAATAGTGTATCATAAAATTTAAAAGTTGATAAATAAATAAAATGGCCGGCTGCATTTGCTCTTTCTAGAGACTCACAGCAGCCAATAGTATATTCTCCGATGTATTTCTGGTTAAAAGAAAAGTTGAGCCCCAGGCTTGGGTACTTCATGATTCTGAAAATAACCTGACACCGAGCACCTTCCTCCTTCTATCCCACACCTTCTAAACACACCACATAAGAGACTCTGAAAGATGTGTACCTACACAAGTGCAACTTCAGGCTTCTTATAACACGATTGCAAACATGAAAACAAAGGGAAGAAAAATCTGGGTGTGCTAAAATCCAATAGACATAGTTATCTCTGCACAATGGGCTTAACCAAGTTCAATTACGATCACAGCAGCTCTATTCATACTATATGGGTGACCTTGGCTTATACTTTATGGCTTAGGAGGCTGTGGGAACCAAGGCCGCTGCTTAGTTTATGGTTCAGCGTAGTGTGCAAATCCAGAAAATGGTTGGCTTCAGTAACTAGATTGCATGAATAAATTTGTAAGGTCAATAAAGCAGCCCAAAAGGTAGTTAACAGACCCTTGATGATATGCACCCAAACTCTTACGCTTTGTTAGATGATGCTTTTCTACAATACGGACTTGTTTCCTAGTTAATCCCCATTTCCCGCACCCAGTTTGCTCCTATCGATTGGAAAGATTCTACCTTCTAAATGGCAAAACTTGGAAACATTTATTTCATGTTCAGTTTTAATGAATGCAATGGTGGCCACTTTTTTTTTAATTATCAGCGACAAACCGTTATGGGCACTCATTGGATGTTGCTCATCAATTCACTGGTGTGGAGTGGCAAGCCATCCCATCAGGACCTGCAAATCCTATTCGTTATGGTGTGTCATATAGTCAGCCAGATGTTTAGACTCAATTTGGCATTTTTGTCTATCGAATCCTTCCCAAGTATGTGACAGACAGATGTTGTTTGGTGGTATTAAAGGTATCAGCGTGGGATGTAAGCCAGTGTTTCTCAACCTTGGTAGCTTGAAGATGGGTGGACTTCAACTCCGAGAATCCCCCAGCCAGCAGCGCTGGCTGGGGGATTCTGGGAGTTGAAGTCCACCCATCTTCAAGCTACCAAGGTTTAGAAACACTGATGTAAGCTTTTCCAGGTAAAACTGCCTTTTGAAATGGACCGATTGTGGTTTTTGTCAATACTGATGGTATTCAAGTGGTGCTCCAGATGTTATTATTATTGACATCTAAAGAGGGTTGATTGTCTTTTTTTCCTACAACAGGGTTGTAGGAAAATAGTCTTTTTTTCCTACAATAGTCTTTTTTTCCTACAACAGGGTTGGTAGAATTCGGTTTGTTCATGCATGTATGCTAAACACTGTCCAGAACTTTGTGCTAGAACTCTCTTATCCTCATCGCTACATGTTACGCTACTTTAAAACTTCTGTGGCAAGACAAGATTCCATAAACTGTCAATGGGAAGGGGGAAATGCAGACTTATTCATGTATATCCGGTTTTGCCATGAGAAAATGGCCCTTAGAAAAGCAAGATAGATTCTTAAAAGTGGACAGGTTGGAATACAGAATAGCAGACTTGGAAGGGACCTTGGGAGTCTTCTAGTCCAACCTCCTGCCCAAGGAGGAAACCCTATACCGTTTCAGACAAATGTTGTTCAATCTCTTCTTAAAATCCTCCAGTGATGGAGCACCCATAACTTCTGAAGGCAAGCCAACCCACTGATCAATTGTTCTCACTGGCAGGAAATTTCTCTTTAGTTCCAGGATGGCTCTTTCTTTGAAAAGTTTCCATCTGTTACTTCTTTTGTCATTCCAGTTGGGAAAGAATCCAATTCCTATTCTTAAGACCCAGCCAGGCCAGACCTTCTGTTCAAAGCAGAAAGTACCTTGCCTGCTACTTTTGCCAAACAGGTTCAAAGTGCATGAAGGACACCCAACCTGGCGCTCAGGAGATCTGCCAATACACGAACCTTAAAGCATAGATATATTGAACTGGCGGTAGAGCCTTCCTCAGCCATGACAAAGCAGTGAGCACCCACAAGCAAAGGCAGACCAAATGGATGTGCTAATGCCAAGTGGGGAAACGGAGCCACGGAGACATGTAGCAATGGGCATGCAAGTGGTAGAAAAAATCTAGAGTTTCTTTTGACCACAGCAGGATCCCTAAGAAGGAGTCCTAGGAAGCTTCAAGCAATCTTTTTTTTAAAAAAAAAATAATAATTTTTGCACCATTTTCCCTATGGATGAGGCCACCAGATGCAAGAGAAAATATCCCAGCCTATCTGAGCAGCTCTTCAAAATGCAACACATTCTTGATTTTCCAGGTGGTGGTGCAAAAGAAGAGGACTGGGGAGACAGGGAGATTTGTAAAATTATGCATGGTGCAGAGAAATGTTTCCTTCCTGTCTCATGATACTGGAACTCGGGGTCACCTAGTGTGGTTAATTGGTAGCAGATGCAGGACAGAGGAAAAGGAGTAGGTTTGTTGTTTTTTTACACATCACGTGTAACTTAAAGAAAGCTACCACCAGATACAGACTTGGCCCCTTGTTCACACAGCTTATGGAGGGAGGCATGATAAAAATTCACACAAGGGTACACCTATCAGTGGCTTTTAATTTGGATTGCTCAGTGAAAGGAAAACAAGAAGGTCTTTTAAGTCTTCGTGACCTGCCTGTGAGTTTCTTGGAGGCATCTGACCAGGCTTCCAAAAACAAAACCCTGGTCTATATGAAGATGTCTTCTGATTCAGCAGAAGATCCAACTTCATTTTTCAGGAGGCAAATTTCTGAGAAGTGGAGAGACAGACTTGCAATTCCCACCAAATGGTTGAGTATTGGAGATCATTGCTTACCTTCAAATTAGCACATTTTACCCATCTAACTGAATAGGTTGGCAAGACATTCCAAACCATAAACTAACTACATGAGCTCAGTCTGTATTTGCACCCTGCATAAAAAAAAAGGCTTTGGGGTTCAGCATGTGGTAACAACACAGCCTGGCTGATTCACACAACACCTTAGGGCCCTTTTGTGAACTGCCCCCACCCCCACCACGCAGAACACAAGCCTAGCAAGGCTGACATTCTTTGCCAATTCCCATCCCCAACACCAGGCTGAATTTTCCACATCGCCTTTGAACTGAGACACCACCGAGGCAAACTTTTGATATATTTTTTTTCCTTTTTTTAATTTCCACCCACCCACACGAACCACTTTCTGGGCAGAGATGTAGAAGAAAGGCTGTGAGAGAGAGAAGAAGGGGGTGCGGGCGGGAGAGACTTTCTCAAGGCCAGTCAACAAATCCACAGTTGTTGCCAGTTTTTTTCCAAGGCTGCCTTCAACTCCCAACCACGGAGGAAAACTACCCAAAACTCTTGCTTCCTGAGAAGGGAGCCACTGACACGCAGAAGGATTGCAGCTGATGGAGGAGAACATTTGTAGCTCAGGGTCCTTGGGGGCTCTCTGGGCTTGTTTTCTTGCGATCCGAACTAGGTAACCTCATCATCGTCACTAAACCTAGTTTGGGTAATGAAACGTTGGCAAGAAAACAAGCCAGCTCATAGAGCACCAAGAACCCCTCGCTATTGCAACGGAGCTATCTTCTGCACGCATTTTCTTGTAGGATTACCCATGAGGAAACCTATCCCAGTTTTCATCCGGAGCAACTCAGGGGCCTCTTCCTTTCTCCTCCTACTCACCACAGCCCGGTTCTGTGGCTGTTTTCCTGTGCTTCACCATCGCCACCAAAGCTTCCAGCAGCAGTCAGGCCACCCTTCTCATCAGGACCCCAGAACTTTCCCTGCACACACCACCCCTCCCTCTCCCCCAAAGCGAGTTTAATTCTGGCCAAGCATCATTTTATCTACTCCTCAGTCCACGCTAACCACACGCAAATACGCCTAGGCACATGTGCATATGAGCGCTTGCTCTCTCCCACTCCCCCCTCTCTCTCTCTCTCTCTCACACACACACACACACACATACAGACTTACATACACCCCACCCCTCTTCCTGTTAAGATGTCAGGATGAACTTGGAGCTTTGCCTAAACAGTTCCAACACAGCTTTCTCCTTCATTTGACAAAGCTCTGTGAGTCTGTGTGCTGGGGAGGGGGGGAGGGGGGCGAGGGAGGGAAGGAAGGCGGGAAGGAAGGATTTGGTCAGGTTTGTTTCCAGGAGATACGTGAAATGGAGGATAACGATCTGCCAGGAAAGGGGAGGGAAGGGGGAAGCTAGAGAGAAGATGCCTGTTGTGCATTTCTTTAAAAGCCAAGCTTGCTGCCCAACCTCTGGAGACCACCCCCCTCCTCTCCTCCCCGCACAAAAACCATTGCACCTCCCTCCCATCTCTCAGCCTTGGGTGGCCTTCACGTTGTTCACAGATGGCTGTTTCTACTCACTCGAGTGCTTGACCTAAATCCTTCCTGCCTCTCTCTCTCTCTCTCTTCAGTGGCGCTGCAAATGTCTTAGCTGTGTAGCTCAAGGCATGGCAAAGCTAAAATTAAAGAGGAGGAGGAGGAGGAGGAGGAAGAAGAGGTGAAGGACAGTATGACAACAGGATGCTGGCTGCCTCCAGAGAAACACCCCCCACCCCTCTCACCGCAAGTGTTAAGACTCAAAGAGAGAGGCGGCTCGATCTCTCGGGCATTCTTCCTTGTGCAAAAAGCACCCCCCCCCTTTTGTCATTTGGTTGAATGCCACCCTCAGAAAACTGGGTGACCGCATTTCCGGCCCAAAACTTTCAGCCGCCTCTGACCCCTCTCTCTGCTCTGCTGCCTGGCTCCCCACCTGGCTCCTCTTCCCTACCTCCCTGCAAGCTCTCAGGAAGTTCCAACAGCTCTAAAGTTTTGTCGGTGACTCAGCGGCTGGCGGCTTCAGCCAAAAGTGACAAGCCGGCTGGTGGCGCAGGCGCACACCCCCACCCACCCCCCCTACCCTCCAGGGAAATGGAAAGAGGCCTTTGGCCCTCCTGTCCCAGATGGGGTGGGTGGTGCAGGAAGAAGGCTGGATGGTCTCCAGGCTCAGTTACAAGGCAAGTCCCAAGAGTGGAGGGTGGGGGTGGTGGGGGGTTTGCAAAGGCAGACTCTAACCACACCAGGCATTGCTGGGGTCAACTTTCAGAAGGCTCCAAAAGGGCTTCCTGTGCAGATCTCAGGGCCACATTCACAACAACCCTGCCAGGTAGGCACGCCGGAATCCACTCTACGTTAAAAAGCGCGGCAGCGAAGCTTGTAAGAAACGTAAGAGCACCGCTGAGGTCTGTGAACCGCTAACATCTCAACCTTCTACCTTCCTTCCCCGGAGAATCTGCTTCCACAAGCAGGTGCCAGAACGCTCCAAAGCAGCCTTCCCTGAAGCAAGAACAGGACACAAACGCTCAAATGCAAGCCCACAAAATGGGGGGTTGGGGGGACGGGGACGTCACCCCTGCAACTCCCTTGAAGTCCTTGGAACTCCCTGCGCAGGAGACAAAAGAGCTGCTTCTTCCGAGCGGAAAAGGGATGAGAGACACCCTCCACCCCGCCGCGCCAAGCCGACACACAAACCCCACTTCCACCCCACGCACGAGGGAAAGGGGGGGAGGCTCGGGGCAAAGCCCGCCTTTCCCCGGTCCCAAGCCCCTCCTTTTCTCCCGACCCCCCACCCCACCCCACCCCTCCCCTCCCCACCCAAGCGCTTCAGGTGCCGAGCGACAACCCCGACGCGTTTTTTTTTTTAAATCCCCTCCGCGCGCGGCATGACTCACTCGCAACTCCGCGTTGCCCAAAACAAGCTCCGACAAGGCAAAGGCACGGAGAGGCAACTGAGCTCCCGGAGGCGGGGAGAAAGAAGGCTTTGGGGAGGGAGGGAGGGAGGGAGGGAAGGGAAAAAAGAGTGGGGAGGGGAGAGAGGGAGAAAAAGACAGAAGGGCCAGAAGAGAAGAGGCCGGAAAGAACAGGGGCTGAAACTCTGCCTGCTGGCTACAGCCTAATTGGTTCCGGCAACAGCCTGCTTTCCTTGGCGAGGCTTTCCCGGAGCCAGTTCCAGCCACTGCAATGCCGGAGAGAGGGGCGAGCAGTCCTGGAAAAATAAAAATAAAATAGAATAAAACTGAAAATCGAATTCCCATCTATTCCGGGGGGGGGGGGGGGGGGGGGGGGGGGAGGAGGAGGAGGGAGGGGAATAGAGAAGTCTCCGGCAAGTGTTAGGGAAAGACTGGCTCTTGCCAATCTCCTTCCCTCCCCCTTCCCTCCCTCCCCACCAAACCCCGCCACGGGAGACGGCCAGGTCGGCTCCGGAGCGCGCGGCGGTGGAGGCGAAGCGCGAACTCCTGGCGGAGGCGCACCGAGAGCCAGCTGGGGGCAGCAGACGGCAAGAGGACCTGGATCAGGAGCGGCTGGCATCTCGCTCTCTCTCTCCCATCGCCCCACAAAGGGGGCGAGGAGGGGAGAAATGGGTGGGGCGGCCCTGCGCCGGGGGTGAAAGTCACAACTCCCCCGCGGCAAGCAACACTCCCAAAGCCGGGCTTTGCTGTAAGGAGGAAGAAGGGCTTCAAATCCGCAGAAGTCCCTCTTCCCTCCTCCTCCTCTTCTCCTCCTTCTCCCAAATAAACCCACGCCCGGTTCGCGATTTCCTCAGGCGGCACTCCAGGAATTTCCAGCTTAAGCTCCTAAATATCCAGGGCTTTCATTCGCAGCGTCCTGCGTGGCCCAATTAAGGGCAGCTCCCAAATTGGTAACACGCAGCAAGTCTTTACTTGCCTTCGCTTGCCGAGTCCCGGAGTGGAGTCCTGGCGCTGGGCAGGCACAAGCAGGCGTCTCTCTTCTCTCTCTCTCTCCCGAGTCTTAAGTAGCCTCCTTTATCCCTGGGAGGGAGCCCTTCGGAGTGGCCCCCCGATTTGGAAAAAGGAACCCGACTATCTGCTATTTCCGAAGCCTCGCTTTTCTCTCAGCCGTTCAACCCCTTTAAAAAGAGGTGGGGTTTTTTTGCATTCACGCGGGCGTCGGAGGATTTTTAAAATGCGCGCTAATTCATTTCTGCTCGCCACGGTTTTGAAATAATGGCTGGAATCGCACACCAGGTGATGTGGATTTGCCCAAGAAGCCACCATGGCTCAGTTCATGCAATACACTCAGCCAAATCCAAAGCTAACAACCTTTTGGTTAACCTAGTCGATTTGGGGCAACCAGCAACAAGTTGCCACTAAAATATTCACTGTGTTAAAATATTAAATATATTAAAATATTCACTATAGTGCATTGCTGGATCTTCAACGGCCCTGGTTTCCCGAACATGCTTTCTTTGTCGGGGGTACTTGAAGAGGCACATTTTAATAAAAACAAGCTAGAGAAATGAACAACCAAGCACACCTTGTCATAGCCACAATAGGTATTTCTCAATTGTACCTACAATAGCAATAACGATAGCACTTATAGACGTCTATACCGATTCACAATGCTTTACAGCCCTCTCTAAGCGGTTTACAGAGTCAACATATTGCCCCAAACAATCTGGGTCCTCATTTTACCAACCTCGGAAGGATGGTATGCAGAGTCAACCTTGAGCCAGTGAGACTTGAACTGCCAAACTGCTGGCAGCCAGCAGTCAGAAGTAGCCTGCAGTACTGCATTCTAACCACTGCGCCACCACAGCTCTTAAATAAAACGTGCCTTAGAGCAGTGGCCCCCGATCTTTTGGGCACCAGGGACTGTTTTCTGTGGACCAGAGGGTGCGTGGTTTTGTTATGCTGCCTGCATCCCATGGATGGGGCATCACATGTTTGTGCAGCCCGGTTACTGGCATGCCACAGACCGGTGCAGTCCACAGACCGAGGGTTGGGGATCCCTGACTTAAGAGGAATGAAGTGCAAACTAGTTGCACAACTATCTCACACTTAACTTGTCAGTTCTGTGTATCTCTGTGTACACTTGATTGGAAAACACACCCAGCTGAAACTTGGCTAAATATCCTGTGGCATGCATTCATTTACTCATTCATTCATTCATTCATTCATTCATTCATTCATTCATTCGGCACTCCTTCCTCTCATTTTTCCCTACAACCACCACCCTATGTAGTGAAAATGACTGCCAAAGGTACTTAATTCCTGGTTGAGAGTAGACTTCAATCATCAGGGTTTTCCTGTTGACAGCTCAGTTGTGTGACGTAAGCAAATAAAATACATTGCAACAAATTTAAAAGGACAAATGCACATGGTCGTCTGGGAGAAATAATGTTTACACTTCAGAATGATCTTTTTTGGGGGGGGGGGAAGTTAAAGGTATTTGCATGCTGTGTCCAAGGGTCTCCCAATTAGGCTGGCCACCACCATCTGGGAGGTCCTGTGAATTGTGAGAACGGAACTTTTCCAACCAAGCTGCAAGATGCAGTAGGATGCTGCCTTTTTCACACCCATTACATCAAGGGGCAAAACAGCAGTCAGGAAGGAGTTTAATAATTAGCAAATCCCAGCACACAGGGCAAGAAAATTAAACTTTTCTTCCTCCAGTGCAATTCTGATAAATCGTCACTGACATCAATAGTGGTAGTGGTGGTTTGACAGGGTTCACTCTGATACAAATCGCAGCTTTAGAAGAACAATCTTCTGCCAAGATAGCCAAAGGGGGAGAGAGAGAGAGAGAAAAAAAAGGGGGGGGGAGACAGATGATGAATGCCGTTCATCTTATCAAGGGTGTTTTGCTTCCAGTTTAACAAGCTGGAAAAGGAGGCATCCACCCAGTGCTGGAGGAGTGGCAGGGCAAGAGAGGCAGGCCTAAATGCTGGCTAGAATTATTTTTATGGGAACAAACATCTGTGTAGAGTATTATATACTACGCCACAATGTGCAGAGTTAAAAGAAGGTGGGTTTGGGCCTCATAGTAAGCTATTTCCTTCATTAGGGTTTATGGAACAAACCACAATTGGATGAGTTCATTCAACACAATAAATCACAGCGGGCAACTCAATGCCTACAGTCTGCCTGTAGTCACTTTAGAGGTGGTGGGGGTTTTTTTTGTTGTTGTTGTTTTTTGCAGCCTCTAAAGCAGGGGTGTCTGGTAGGACTTCAACTCCCAGAATTCCCCAGCCAGCATGGAGTTGAAGTCCACAGGTCTTTAAAGTTGGACACCCGGAGTGCACCACTAAGTTTTACTTTGGGTAAAAGTACGTTTTAAAATAAGCCTGATCTTTTGGTAGATTCAGAATCTAAACTTCACAGAAACACATCACCGCTCTTGCCCCACAAAGAGTTAGCTGTGGCAGAAAAGTCCTCTTATCTACTCTGTTCATCGAAGAAGGCCTCACCCAATCTTTCCCAAACTGGGTGATGTCCAGGTTTTGTGGATTTCAAATCCCAGAATCGTCAGTATGGCCATTGCTGTGAATTCTGGAAACAAAAATCCAGACAACTAGAAGTGGCAGGGTTAAGACACAGCATCCTATGTACTTTCCAATTCCGCCCTCTTTCAATGGCTTCAGTGGTGAAATCCAAATTTTTTTTACTACTGGTTCTGTGGGCGTGGCTTGGTGGGTGTGGTGTGGCTTGGTGGGCGTGGCAGGGGAAGGATACTGCAAAATCCCCATTCCCTCCCCACTCCTGGGGGAAGGATATTGCAAAATCTCCATTGCCATCCCACTCTGGGGCCAGCCAGAGGTGGTATTTGCCGGTTCTCTGAACTACTCAAAATTTCCACTACTGGTTCTCCAGAACCTGTCTGAACCTGCTGGATTTCACCCCTGAATGGCTTTATCTATTTTTTAAAGCTTACCAAATCACACTCAGTTTTCTGGAGTTTTCTGCAGCATATTTGGATTCCTTTTCTTTACAACAAGGGTGTCAAACTCGATTTCATTGAGGGCCACATCAGGGTTGTGTTTGATCTCGGGGCAGTGGTGGTGGTGCAGGGGGCGTGGCCAAGGTGGGTGTGGTCAACTCAATGTCACTCGTATCATCAAATGCCACTTTTGCTAGTACTTTGTTTTGCTAGCACTCTGCTAGCGAAAACGGAGCTCACGGCGCCTCCTGGGCTCAGTTTTTGCTGGCAGAGGACTGCAGGAGGTTGTCGCAGCCGAAAATGTAGCCCGGGAGGCAGAGGCAATGCAGGCCGATCCTTCACTGTATCCAGTGGGCCAGATCCCCTTGGGCCAGATCCGGCCCACGGGCCTTGAGTTTGACACCCCTGCTTTACATTATTAGTATATAAAGAAAAACTTGCAGAGAGCTATTTCATTCATATTGCAAATTACCAGGTCCAGAACCAACATTTTAGTCAAAGGACATCAGGGAAATTCTCCTGTACGGGTTTCTCTACGGCATCACCAGCTGATTAAATTCTGAGACTTTAAAGAATAGCAACTCCCCGCCTAGAAATTCTTTCAGTCTTTGAGGTACGCATTCTTTTCGTAGTGGCTTAAGCCTGGTGTAGCAAGAAACGTTATTCCTATTTTACAGATTGGGAAAAGAGGTCAGGGAACAGTCAATTGTCCGAGGCTGCGGAATATATAATCCTTGACTGAGTAAGATTATAAAACCGGAGCTAGAGACAAATCTTCCCCCAGCCCTCCGAGAGTTGAAAGTGCTCTAGGGAAGGGCTTTTTAACTTCTCTCCTTTTGATCCATTGTTGGTCTGAGGGGTTTTTGAACTAACAAGCAGTTCCCTTTTCTGTCTGGCTGAGAAAATTATAATGTTATCACCCTAACTTTTCCCAACTTTGCGCCTTCCAAAGAAGAGTCATTCCCAGAACTCCGAAACTTGTAGCCCTGCCATATCTGAAGGATACCAGGCTAGGGAAGATAAGCCTCTGGTGAGGTTCCCACACATGCGAACAACCTGTGGTTCTGCGCAAAAGATTAATTCAGACCTCTGGGGAAGAGCGGTCTCTCCCTTTCCCACAGCCTGCAAGAAAGAAGAGATGATAAAAGATGTGGTGCTTCAGAGAAAGAAAGAAAGAAAGAAAGATGGGGTCCCACTCACTTTTGCCTGGCTGCCCCCCCCCCCCCCCCGCGTCTTCCTCTTGCTTAGCTCCATTTTCCAGGACAGCCTCATTAGAATTGCTCTGTGATCTTCAACTGAAAAAAGCTTGACTAGATTATGCTAAACCAGTGATGACTAACCTTTTTGCCGTCAGGTTCGCTATCACAGGGCTAAGCCATAACATAGTCTAGTTGTAGCTCAGCATGCTGAGTGAAATCGACACATTTGTGGTTTGTAAGCGATGTTTTTATGATTTTGCCTTATATGTGGGCCCAGCTTTCTCTTGGCCAGGATGAGCTTCTGAAGAGGAGGTTGGGTCACCCATTTTGCTCTCCACCAAGAGGACCTTTGGGTCTTCTGGACCAAGGGTCTCCAACCTTGGCAACTTTAAGTCTTGTGGACTTCAAGCTCTGCTGGCTGAGGAATTCTGGGAGTTGAAGTCCACAAGTCTTAAAGTTGCCAAGGTTGGAGACCTCTGTTCTGGACCACGACTGCTGCTCCTGCTACTTCTGTAGCAGCCTCCATCTTGCCGATTCTCTTAGCATGAACCACAGAATGAACAACGGAATTGGGGCAATTAACTCTTTCGCGATTCTGATGAAGGTTCGGTTGGGTCATCCATGGGAAGTGAGGGAGGACAAGATGCTCTCTTTTGCTTTTGCCCAGTGCTGACCTCTCTTCCGATATTAGACACACCACTGGATATTTTACAAGCAACAAAGAGTTATAGGATATTGTTCAGGATTTCCCATCAAGAAGATAGTACAGATAGTTCTCGACTTACAACAATTCATTTAGCGACCGCTCAGAGTTACAACGATGCTGGGAAAAAAAAGTGACTTATGACCATTTTTCAGAGTTACAACCTTCGTAGCATTCCCCCAGGATCATGTGATCAAAATTCAGATGCATGGCAACTGGGTTCATACTTACGACCGTTGCTGGGGCCATGGGATCCCCTTTCGTGACCTTCAGACAAGCAAAGTCCACGGGGAAGCCAGATTCACTTAACAACCAGGTGACCGACTTATCAACGGCAGCGATTCACTCAACAACGGTGAAAGGAAAGGCCGTAACATGGGGCAAAACTCCCTTAACAAATGTCTCGCTGAACAAGAGAAATTTTGGGGCTCAATTGTGGCCGTTAAGTCGAGGACTACCTGCCCAGGACAGCAGGCTTTGCTCTTGTGATGGTGGGGGGAGTTTGTGCACGAGGGACCCTCCCTTTCTCCCCATTGCTTTTATAAGCAGGGGTTAAAAAAAAAATCAGCTAAGACCAGAGAACACTGCAAGCGACTTGCTGCTCTATGGGCAGATGGCGATCCATAAAACTGTGACACTGGTAGCTGGTTTATTACATGCCTGCCAATCTTCATGCATTTAAATGGGAGCCAGTTTCTAAATTGTCCATTGGAACCAAACTGCAGCCAGTCTCTTCTCAGAGGTTGGTTCCAGTCCTCCCTCCCTCCCTCCAATGTGACACACACTCACAATCACAGATGCCCCTTCCTCTGCCTTCGGAGCACGAGGCTCTTGGGTGGCTGATCTGCTCGGCTCGTCAACAGATGCGGCTGTTAGCCCTTCCAAAAGCAAAGAACCGACTGGCTCTTCTTCCCGCCCCCTCCACTCTCCCCCGCCCCCACCCCCCACCCCAGAATAATTCCCAGACTGCATTAAGCAACCCCAAGGCCGCCAAGCCCCAAACTACTTGCCAAGAAATCTGCAGCTCCGTACAGGACCAGGTGCCTGCTCACTTCTTTCATTAGGCTAATGGGACGTGGATGCATTACAGGACTCCATTCTACATGCTGCTAATGAAGCACTCAGGCCTGCGTGTTTGCATTAATGCATGCAGTGCTGGTGGTGGTGGGGTTTGAGAGAAAGAAGCATAAAGTGGAGGGGGCTGCACTCGGTCTAGCTATGCCTCCCCCCTCCACTGCCTCCTCTCCAATGAATCAACCCGATCTCCTTCAAGGAGACTCCTGCCTTCCTTCCTTTGGATGGTTTTTTTTTTTACCCTGAAGAAATGAAGCCCAGTTTCCTTGCTGCTGTGTTCTCCGGCTGGACGGCTCCTAATTTGCCCAGGGAGAATTCCACAGCACATTCCATTAAAACAGGGTCCTTCACACTGGGCAGTCTCAGAAACAAGAGAGTTGGCAGGAAAGGGCATTGACATCTACCCTTTTGGCTCTCTGGGAGGGTGGAAGCGGGGGGGGGGGGTTTGAGAAGCAGGAAGGGGGGGGAGGGAAAGAATACAGCTGTCCTTTCAGAAGAAGCCAGGCACCCCAGCAATCTAGTTTCCATCCCTTAAACAGAGCTGCGTGTTCCCCAACCTGGCACCCTCCTGGTGATTGCAATTCCCAGGCTGGGCTGGGAATTCTAGATGATTTCTCCTTCCTCTGTCTACACACACACACACACACACACACACACACACACACACACACAAACCCCATGTTCAGTTTCTCCTAGACCTCTCCTGGGTAAACAGGCCCTGGAAAAAGTCGTTTTTATAATGACATACTCCTAGCATGGTTGATTGGCAACCATACCAGGCCAAGCCCTGGCTGTGCAAATATTATTCAACTCTTTTGCCGCAAGTTGACTTTCTTCTGCATCCAAAAAATATTTGGATTCTTAAATATTTCTTCAGACATGGCATGCTTCTAATCCCTATCGTTGTAGAGATATGAAGGACAGGCAAAACTCCTCCTAAAAGGGGCAGAAGCATGTTCTCTATAATTACAGTGTCAGGAGACCTGGTCACCGAGCATTTTTTCTCTCTCTCTCTCTAAGTCCTGGATTTGGATCAAGTAAAACCAGGCACACAGCTCAGCTTGGTTATCTAATTTCATTTCCCTGCTTCTAACCTCAGAGTGCTTAGGGAAACAGGTTATTCTGAAGTCAACTAGGCAAACTGGAGGGTGGGATTAGAAAAAAAAATGTTCCTATTATTATATAACTATGTTCTTTGGCGAAACAAACTCTCCACACAATTTGGGGTGGGTGGGGATACAGACATTGTTTGGTCTTCTTTGAAAAAAAAAATCCAAACTCTTTGCAAGCACAACTAACTGGAAACAACAACAACAAAAAATTTCCAAGACACAGATCCCCCTCTCAGTTCATGAGTAAAAGCTACTCCTTCCCACCCAAACAGGTTGCCCATACTCCTTTGCTAATATTATGGCCAAATCCAAGACTACAATAGGATCAGTGGTGGGTTGCCCCCGGTTCGCACCGGTTCTATAGAACCGGTAGTAAAACCGGTGGGAGGCTCCACCCACCGACCCCGACGCCATCAAAATGCGCGGCCCCATTGCAAACTGGTAGTAAAGGTAAGTAGAACCCACCCCTGAATAGGATGCACTTGTTACACTAAGCCCGTGATGGCGAACCTATGGCACGGGTGCCACAGATGGCACACGGAGCCATATTGGTGGGCACGCGAGCTCAGCTTGGGCACACATGTGTGCGCTGGCCAGTTGATTTTTGGGCCTTCTGGGTCCACCAGAAGTCAGGAAAGATGCTGTTTCCGGCCTCCCGAGGGCCTCTAGGAAGGGTGGGGAAGGCTGTTTTTGCCCTCCCCAGGCTCCTAGAAAGGCTCTGGAGCCTGCGGAGAGCGAAAACTGGGCCTATTGAGCCCACTGTGCCATCATAGCAAAAGTAGAGGGAGCATGAGGGTGGGGGGGTAGGGCGCATAGAATTATGGATGTGGGCACACATGCATGTGTCCCCCCCGCTCCCTGCCCGCTTTTGGCACACGATGGCAAAAAGGTTAGCCATCACTGCACTAAGCCATAAACTTTTCCGGTTAGAAAGCAGGACTGCCTGAGTTCCTGCCAAGCCGGCATCCATCGTCCGACACCATGGTTTTTATGCAATGTGGGAACCCACCTGTGTGTGGAGCAACAGAGCTAGTCATGGAAAGCAAAAGATCAGAAAAGAACCAAAAAAACCCCCCAACTTATCCCATTGTCCCAATCCTTCCCAAAGGCTGTGCAAGCAAAGCCAAATGCCCCACTCCTTTGCGGCGCATTCCAGAGCCAGCCTTGGCTGCCAGGATCCAGAAACACCCCAATCCCACCCCCTCTCTCCTCCCCGTCCAGGATTCAGAAACGGGAGCCCGGAGAGCCATTCAAGCTTGCGACTGGCTTCCTTGAGTTTTTAGCTGCCTCAGCTTCCCCGCTGCATCAGCCGGTCACCCCCAAAGCACATCCAGATGCCTGCATCCCAGAACAGAACAAAGGAGGGGGGGAGGGGAAAGCTCGTGGTCTGCCCCAGGAGGGTCACCCATCCTTCTCTCTTCTGCAGGCATCTGCTTTGTGAGCAACACACCCATTCCCCAGACGCTCCTTCCCTCCCCTACATTTCTGGGTTGTTTCACAGATGCCTAAACTTGAGTGCGGTCGAGGCTTCTGGTTCCACACAGCCGAAGCCAAAATGACAACCTAGCAAACTGTACCCTGCCTTCTTCCACTCCTGCCTCTTCCCCCACCCCCCCACCCCCCACCCCGGGCATTCAAAGACTCTTTCTTCAAATAATCATGTACCACTGAACCTGCCTTGGCATCTTGCTTAAATCAGCTAAGCAAGAGAATGACGCCACCCGGCTTCTTGCTGTCCTAAGCAAAGGACCAAACTAAGCCAACGCAGGCTATCCTCTTTGTCCTCTTCCTGCCCTCTCCCTCCTTCCCTCCCCCAAAGGATGGAATCTTTCCATCTTGTCCCATGGGGTGGAGGCACTGGTGGGATTCAAATAATTTAACAACCGGTTCTCTGCCCTAATGATTTCTTCCAACAACCAGTTTGCCAAACTGCTCAGCAAGTTAACAACCGGTTCTCCCGAAGTGGCGCGAACTGGCTGAATCCCACCACTGGGTAGAGGGCATTTTCTCCATGGGGCCAGCGAGGCAGACTCACCTAAAGCCCCTTTGCATTTCAATCGGGGAGATGAAGGCAGCGTCGAACATCTGCCGACTGCCAGCAGTTCGATCCTGACCGGCTCAAGGTTGACTCAGCCTTCCCTCCTTCCAGGAGGTTGGTAAAATGAGGACCCGGATTGTTGGGGTGGGGGGGGGGAAGCAATAGGCTGACTCTGTAAACTGCTTAGAGAGGGCTGTAGAGCACTATGAAGCGGTATGTAAGTGCTATTGCTTGTCAAGGCACCCCAAGGCCAGACAAGGAATAATGGATGGAAACTGGACAAGGAGAGATTCAACCTAGAAATTAGGAGAAATTTTCTGACCGTGAGAACGATCAACCCATGGAACAGAAGTTGCCTTCGGAAGTTGGGGGAGCTTCATCACTGGAGGCTTTTAAGAAGAGATTGGACTGCTATTTGTCAGAAATGGTGAAGGGCCGTGATGGTGAACCTATGGCACGTGTGCCATAGGTGGCACGCAGAGCCCTCTCTGTGGGCATGCACGCCGTCACCAGCTGCTCTTCTGGTTTCCGACACGCACATGCACACTGGCCAACTGGTCTTTGCAGGTGCAAAGTGCCAGAAAAGAGCCTGAAAACTGTCCGAAAAATGGCCAAAAAACAGGCCATTTTCCAGCTGTTTTTTGGGCTGTTTTTAGGTCGAAAATGGCACAAAAATGGCCCAAAAACAGCTGAAAAACACCCTGAAAACAGCTCATAAAACAGCCTGAAAATGGCCTGAAAAATGGTCCAAAACAGCCATGCGTGCTCCAGCCAGCTGGTCTTCAGGTTTCAAGCGCTCCGCCACATACATACATGCATGCACATTCGGGTTTGGGCACTCGGTGCCGAAAAGGTTCGCCATCACTGGTGTAGGGTCTTCCTGCTTGGGCAGGGGTGGGGAGTGGGGGGGGGGGGTGGGGGGGGACTAGATGACCTAAAGTACAAGGCCCCTTCCAAGTCTGTTAATCTGCTATTGCTGTCCGTAGTCTGTTGCTATGGTGAGCCTAGGCTGGGCCAATGACTTGGCTCCTGAGGTTCAGCTCCCCTAAAGCAACACACACAGGAGCCAGATGGTTGGAGGCAGGCAACACAATCACCTTTTGCCTATTTGCAACAGAGCACATCTGGACTTTGTCCACCAGGGCAGGAGACCAGGCCTCTTGACAGCTAGCCCCCTGGATCTCCGTCCTTTTTTTCCAGCCTGTTCGCCAGTTTCCTCAAGCTAAGTGAGTGGCTATTGTTGTTATTTATGAGACTTCCCAGATCAAATAACAATCTCTTTGGTTCCCCCACCCACCGGCCAAAAAGGAGGGTGGGAGAGAGTGCCTGCCCGTCCAGCCTAATCTCTAGTAGCGATGTCATTATAAGGTACTCAAAAAGAGCAAGCTTTAAAAATGCTATTAAGGACCCAGTGCATTTTCTGCAACTTAATCTTCATATATCCTGCAATAGGATTTACTGAGAAACGTGTCCTCACAGCCCCCTCTCCCATCTTCTATCTAAGGAGGAGAAAAGAAGGAGGAGAAGGAGAAGGAGAAGGAGAAGGAGAAGGAGAAGGAGAAGGAGAAGGAGAAGGAGAAGAAGAAGAAGAAGAAGAAGAAGAAGAAGAAGAAGAAGAAGAAGAAGAAGAAGAAGAAGAA
>WNWU01000029.1:572973-585654 GCA_012654045.1 Ptyas mucosa | reverse complement strand
AAGAAGAAGAAGAAGAAGAAGAAGAAGAAGAAGAAGAAGAAGAAGAAACCAAGACAGAATAACACTGATGTGTTGCAGAGCAAAGTTATAGGGGTGCTATGGATGTTCCGAGTCAAGTTAAAATTAGCAAGCAGAAATAGTTACAATTGAGAAAAAAAAGTAAGATTTTATACTGTTTATTCTTATCTGAAGAAGGAAGGAGTCCCACTAGATACTAAGTACCAATTTGGTGTAGCGGTTAAGACACTAGGCTAAGACTAGGTTAAGACACTGAGTTCAGGTCCCACCTTAGCCATGAAAACCAATTGGGTGACTTTGAGCCAGTCTCTCCTTCTCAACCCAACCCCCCTCACAGGGTTGTTGTTATGGGGAAAATAGGAGGAGGAAGGTGGGTTGGAGATATGTTTCACCACCTTGAGTTATTTGTTAAAATAATAATGGTAGGATATAAAGAAAATAAAAATGTGACTTTTATCTTACTTCAAACACCGGGAACCTCAACTTTCCTTTTAAGGGGCACAAAAGAAGATTCTGTGCAGGTTTTCTAGTACTGAGGACTAGAAACTTGCTATTAAAAAATCATATGTATGTATTTTTTCCCCTTTCATTCATTTATATCTAATTTTCAGAGACTGCTTGGACAAATTTCTGCAGTTTTCTTGACAAGGTTTTTTTTTTTTTTGACAAACTGGTTTGTCATTGCCTCCTTCCTAGGGCTGAGAGAAAGTGACTGGCTCGAGGTCACCCAGCTAGCCTTTTTCTCTTAAGGTAGTGCTAGAACTCCTGGGTCTCCTGGATTTTAGCCTGGTGCCTCAACCACCACACCAAACTGACTCTCATATACAATAGGATGCTTTGTAGCCAGTTTTCTGTTCTATTCCGCACTTTTATTCTATCATACATTAAAGTAGGTACTATGTATTCGAAACAAGCAAGCAGTGAAAAAT
Organism: Ptyas mucosa; assembly: GCA_012654045.1. Lineage (NCBI taxonomy): Eukaryota > Metazoa > Chordata > Lepidosauria > Squamata > Colubridae > Ptyas > Ptyas mucosa. The sequence goes on along the minus strand of WNWU01000029.1, from coordinate 584,707 downwards.
CTGGTGGTTGACTGGCATGGCCTGAATGCCCACCCAGAATGTGGGTTCACCCAAGACATTCGGGGTAGAGCTAATTTGCCCCACTGTCTATGTATGGAGGCGACATTAGACGGGTGGGGAAGTAACACTTCCAAAAAGGCAAATTAGAACTCTTACAGACCACAACCAGGTCCTGTCTGCATGAAACGGTGCGCAAAAGTGTTGGGGACGGCAGGGGCAGCTGAAGAGGGTCGCGCGCATGTGTGTATCTGGCTTTGTCACAGATTGGTGAGCAAGTTAATCTCAGACTCCCTGACACGTGGAATAAAATCACGATCCCGTAATGGAATTCATTCGTCTTCCTGTCCTGGGAGAGGCCAACTCCAGCAAGGCGTGCCGGAACGGAGGAGAATAAAACATCAGGGCAGGGGCTCGGCACAAGGCAACAGGGTCACAAGCAGAGCCTGGAGGGGAAGACCACTTGGATTAATCCCTCCCTTTCCCAAATTCATTGCTCAGAAACGAGGGGGAGCAAAGAGGCCGGAGGCGGGAATGAGGGTACTCCGTTCATCCCTCTTAATGAGGGGTGTTTGCGTTGCACGGACTGGGTCACTCTTGAACAGGGGTCTCCAACCTTGGCAGCTTCAACCCAGCCAACTTCCCCAGTTGGCTGGGGAATTCTGGGAGTTGAAGTCCGCCAGGCTTAAAGTGGAAGCGTTCAAGAAGAGACTGGACTGTCATCTGTCAGAAATGGGGTAGGGTCTCCTGCTTGGGCAGAAGGTTGGACTAGATGACCTACAAGGTCCCTTCCAACTCTGTTAATCTATTAAGTTGCGAAGGTTGGAGACCCCCGTTTTAGAGCAAAGCTGGCTGGGGAATTCTGGGAGTTGAAGTCCGCCAGGCTTAAAGTCGCCAAGGTTGGAGACCCCTGCTCTAGAGCACCTGCAGCCCAATAAAATAATGACCTGGGATGACCTGCCACTTCAGCAAAAGGTATCACATCTTGTTCAGTCAACAAGCACAAGCAAGTCAGCACCACTTCAAACCTTACACAACAACAAGCTCCATCTTACCACTAGGTCTGCCTTCGATGGGGACAAGACCAATGTTTAGTCCACCACTGGCCGGCTACAAACATGGGGGAGGGGGGGAATGATGGGTTTTCCTGCACTGCAATGTCCACCCAGCTTAAAGTTTGCTGCTGTGATTCAGAACTAGCCATCATTACTGGTCTTATCCTCCGTGTATTTAACTCAAACCTCTTCTGAAATCACCTGAATTGAGGATCGTGACCATACTTTGGTGGCCATCAAATCCACAACCTGATGACGATTTGGGTGCATTCACACGACACAGAGATATTTCTATTCCAAGTGAATTCACTCACTTTCTTGGCCAGGAACACAAGAGATGGCTTGTTCAGCCATCCTGGAGTTAACATTAAGTCCCTTTCCAGGTTCTACAGCAGGGATCTCCAAACGTTTAAGACTTGTGGACTTCAACTCCCAGAATTCCTCAAGCCAGCCACGCTGGGAACTCTTGAGAGTTGAAGTCCACAAGTCTTAGTTGCCAAGTTTGGAGACCCCAGTTCTACAGCATAGACTAGATCAGAAGCTTCATGGTAGCTCTTCAGTTTTATAATCACCCGCTCCCAGCTGTTCCCGCAAGTCTTGGTTTAAAGCAGGGGTGAAATTCAGCAGGTTCTGGAGAACCGGTAGTGGAAATTTTGAGTAGTTCGGAGAACTACTCTGGCTGGCCCCAGAGTTGGGAGGGAATGGGGATTTTGCAGTATCCTTCCCCTGCCATGCCCACCAAGCCACGCCCACAGAACCGGTAGTAAAAAAAAATTGACTGGTTTAAAGGCATGGGTGTCCAATCTTCTGGCTTGCTTGGGTCACACTGAATGAAAAGGAATTGTCAAATATATGTAATACAGTTAATGTATATAAAATCCCATAATACTGTTAAAAGTTTACAATTTTCTGGAGCCACATTGCTAGTTATCCCGGGCTGTATATGCAGCCCTCATTCTGTGGGTTGGACATGCCTGGTTTAAAGGAACTTTGAGTAGGGCAGAGCTGAGCCAATGCAGGAGGGGGAAATGTTGGTTTCACCTATCATCTTGGTTGATGGGATATCAGGTTGACCAGATGCAACAGGGTTCCTCTCCTCAATCCAGGAGTTGCAATCCAACACATCTGGGCAGGGCTAAAGGAGGAAGGACCGCCACACAGAGAGGATGGGGCTATGAACCGCTTCCAGTCACACGAAAGGAAGGATTGGAGCAGCTGTGACTTGCCTTACGCTCCGTATCCCTCTGTGAACATAGCAAGTTGCACCTGCTGAGGTTTTTTCCTTGACACAACCATCAGTAACGTAATGGCCTGCCCTCTTCCACAGCCATCCACCCTCTGCGATACATCACTGGTAAAGACTGTCAACCTATGGTCATCTCTGCAAAGCCTTAAATGGCAAAGGGCAAAGAATAAGACATGAGATGACCAGCTGCAGCTTCCAAATCCAGTCCAGATTTGTACTAGCTGACATGCTGTCTTCAGAATATAAGTGTCCTAGAGTGCCGGAAAATCCAGGTTCAGGCCACCTGTCTAAGGGAAGCACTTAGCAGTCTAGAGTTAGACTTAAAAAGTACATCAAGTCGACTTCAAGTCAAGTTTTACTTCTCTGCCTAGTCGACAGTCCTGTGTTCTTCATTAAAGAACCGTCTTGTCCCATCCGGGGCAAGAAACCGGGAACCATAACACATAGGAAGTCCTTGACTTACAACTGCAATTGAGTCCCGAATTTCTTCTGCTAAGTGAGACAGTTTTGCCCCATTTTTACCACCTTTCTTGCCATAGTTGTTAAGTGAATCACTGCAGTGGTTAAACTAGTAACAGAGTTGTAAACTGAATCTGGTTTCCCCCGTTGACTTTGCTTGTAAGAAGGCCGAAAAGGGAATCGCCATGACCCTGGGACGCTGCAACCGTCATAAATATGAGCCAGCTGGCAGCCTCTGAATTTTGATCCCATGCTGCAATGGTGGCAAGTGTGAAAAACTATCAAGTCCCTTTTTTCCCCAGTGACTTCAAATGGTCACTAAACGAGTGGCTGTGAATCCAGGGCTACCTCTAGTTAAAAAGTACTGTGATTTATTCCATGCTACACAGGAATGTGATCTATCTGATCTAAACATTCTTAAAGATCCATCTCATCCTGGGCACCCTTTTTTTTTTAAAACTATTACCATCTGGCAGACGGTACAGGATAATAAAAACAAGGACAAATAGGCTGAAAAACAACTTCTATCCCAGGGCAGTAACTATATTGAATTCTACCGTATAGTGCAATATTAATGCAGTATCAGGGGTTTTCAATACAATTGTATATAGAATGCGAAGGATGTGTGTTTTTGTTTTATTTTTATAGTTTTCTTATGTATGATGTACACTGAAGATGGCATTTAATTTCGTTGTATGATAGGCAGTGACAATAAAGTAAACTAAACCAGTGGTGAAATCCAATTTTTTTTTACTACCGGTTCTGTGGGTGTGGCTTGGTGGGCGTGGCAGGGGAAGGATACTGCAAAATCTCCATTCCCACCCCACTCCACTCCAGGGAAGGATATTGCAAAATCTCCATTCCCACCCCACTCTGGGGCCAGCCAGAGGTGGTATTTGCCGGTTCCCCGAACTATTCAAAATTTCCACTATCGGTTCTCCAAACTGCTCAAAATTTCCACTACCGGTTCTCCAGAACCTGCTGGATTTCACCCCTAAACTAAACTAAACTAAACTACTGATTACCAAGGCAAATTGGCAAGATAATTGTCAACTGACTTCAAGAGGGCTGGACTTAAGTCTCTTTGTGTGTGGGGGGGGGGCGCATAGAGACTCCAGACTGATATGCATTTGACCCCACCCTCAGGCTCAGCCGGATCACCTCCTACATCTCCCAGCCAAACCTTAACCAAGCCCAAACCTGTTTGGCTTTTTAGAACAGCCGAAGGCTGAGCTAAATCCCAGATGGGCTAAATTAAACTAGGGGTATGCAGCAACCGAAGCCCTCAGGCTCACCCGTTGCCCCCCAAACTTCATGGAATAACATATGGAACCCTTTAAAAAGCTGTGGCTGAATTGCAATTTAATGTGACACAAGACACAAAAATAGTGAAATATATGGGGAACAGTAGAGGGGAGGGGGAAATGAAGAGCATTTAACGTAAACGAATGCAAGGTTAGTTCTGGCCCGTCCATTCATTTGATTTGAATCCCAGCATCCTAGTCAAAGGCTAAGGAAGATCTTCACGGATACACTCACCCACAGTGAAAGAGAGAGACAACTATTGTGTGCACCTGATCTAAACACAGAGGCAGCTGAAACTACCTTACAGGGCTGTTGAAGGGTTTTTTTTTTTTGTAAAAAGAGCCCCTTTGTTTAGGCAATTCTTTGCTCTCTGGAGGGAAGGCAGGAAATGAAATAGAGGGAGGATTAAGAAGAAAAAAAGATACCGTATACCTGTGCCTACTGCCCCAAGGTGGAAGTGAAGAGTGCAGCGTGCTCCAACTCTTAAAGCTTATGGCTTTCCCTTCAGAGCGCACATTTTCCTATCCCTGAAGGAGAAAAAGAGAACATCTGAAAAAAAAGGTATGAAGGCAGAGGGAGGAGGGAGGCACGCTGGTGGCCCGAGCCTGGTTTTTTTTTTTGAAGCCCTGAAAGCCTCTTCAGCCTGCACAACTGAATGCCATTTGCTGCTATTTTGAGGCAGGAAATAGAAAGAAGTGCTAAGCTTAAAAGGCACTATCGCATAAAAGCACAAGAGAAAGAAAGGGGGGGAAAAAACGCTTCGATCCCACCCTCTCCAAATCCTGAAAGGCTCAAAAAAAAAAAAAAAGAAAAGAAAAAAGCTGGCTGCACCCCTAAGCATCTCGTGGACCTGCCCCCTTTTTTGCATAATTGACCCACCCAGGGTGACCCCTTTCCCTTCCTCCCAAGCTCCACTGAATGAAGCCCCCAACCGCTCGCCCCTCCCCCATTGTTTCACCTTGGGACAAACAAATTAATGAATGCAAAACAATGAAGGCCACTTGGATAAAAGCAAAACAGAGCAGCAGAGTGAGGGGGGGAGCTATAGGCTAGGACCGTGATGACGAACCTATGGCACGCGTGCCCAAAGTGGCACACGGAGCCATGTTGCCTGGCACACCAGCCATCACCCCAGCCCAGCTCCACCAAGCATGCGTGAGCGCCTCCCGCTGGCCAGCTAGTCTTTGGGTCTCTGCCGTGCATGCGTGGGGGCGGGCACATGCAGGGGACTCTCGCGCGCATGCGGAGGAGCAGGGCGCATGTGCGGGGACGCTCGCATTGCATTTTGGGCAGTGGTGGGTTTCAAAAGATTTTACTAGTGGATCTGTGAGTGTGGCTTGGTAGGCGTGTCTTGGTGGGCGTGGCAGGGGAAGGATATTATAAAATCTCCATTCCCACTCTACTCCAGGGGAAGGTTACTGCAAAATCCCCATTTCCTCCCGATCAGCTGGGACTCAGGAGGCAGAGAATAGATGGGGGCGGGGCCAGCCAGAGGTGGTATTCTCCGAACTACTCAAAATTTCCGCTACTGGTTCTCCAGAACTGGTCAGAACCTGCTGAAACCCACCTCTGATTTTGGGGGTATGCGCATATGCGCCACCCCCCGCACCCCATTTTGGGCCTGGCAAGCCTCCTGCACCAACCGGGAAGCCAAAATGGGGCCCGGGGGGAGGGCCGGGACACATGTGCGTGGGACATGTGCACATGTGCAGAGAACACACGCACATGTGTGGGGGCAGGGTGCATGCACGGGGGCGCTTGCATTGCATTTTGGGGCTCCAGGCACGAACGTGTGCATGCCCGCACGTGCGCGCTTTGGACACTCGGCACCAAAAAGCTTAACCATCACTGGGCTAGGACGTCCCTGTGTATTTGTCACAAGCAAGGCAATGCTTGCGTGGTCAAAGTGCCCCATGGATTGATTGAGTAATGGTAGCCTTCCTGGACCACCACGGTAAACTGGCTACTCCTGATAGACAGAGCATCCTTGTTGAGTCGTATATGCACAGAAGGAGGAACTACGCCACCCGTTTAAGGAAAACAGGATGTTGTCCTTGCTTTGCCAAGCAAGTTTGCTAGCCAGTTCAGACCTCAGCTTCAAGGGGAAAACAGCTCGGAGCATCCAGAGATGAATTCGGCAAGCCCATTCCTCTCTCACTCAGCAAACGTTTTCAAACAATTTTTGTCCGTAGGACCCGCTCAAAACTCGAGCAGAGGTTCAAAAGAAACAGTTTTCCAGGCAGGAAGCAGTGCCTGAAGGGAAGAATAGCATTAATATCTGGGGGTTCACACAATCCGCGAACCGTCAATCCAGGTTATAGATTGATGGATTAGATATGTACGCTTCTGAACCCTGGGTGCTGTAAGCCTCTGGGAGTCAGAAATGATTCAGTGCATACAAATCAAATCCAACACCAAGTAATCAAACTATCCGCGGTTCAGTATAGCAAAAAAAAAAAAATAGGAAGAAAAATAATTTGAGAAATACATTATACAAAACGGAAAGTTTGGTGAGCATTCAATTCTCTGGAAGGCTTTTGTTTTGAGCTGCCTTCCTGACGGAGTCAGGAGAACAAACTAACTCATGGAGGGGAGACCAATTCATAGAATAGGTGCAGCGATAGAAACTGAAACCAACTGTACAGGTGGTCCTTGGCTTACACCAGTTCGTTTAGTGACCATTCGAAGCTACAACGGCACTGAAAAAGTAACTTACGACTTTTCGTGCTTATGACCATTCCTTCGGTCATGTGATCAAAATTCAGATGCTTGGCAACTGGCTCATATTTAGGATGGTTGGCAGTGTGTCCCAGGGTCACGTGATCCCATTTTGCAAACTTCTGACAAGCGAAATCAACGGAGAAGCCAAATTCACTCAACAACCATTTTTGTTTAAGTTAAAAACTACACTGATTCACTCAGCAACTGTTGCAAGAAAGGTCATAAAATGAGGCAAATGTCTCATTAATGTCACTTAGCAAAAGTCTCACTTAGCAATGGAAATTTTGGAGTCCACTGTAGCCGTAAGTTGAGGACTAGCCGTAAGTTGAGGACTATATGTATTCATATAACATGCCATCCCCAAACAAATAAACTTGGAAATCTTGGAAAAATGATGCAGCTGCTTTAATGAAACACAGGGGCTTTCTTATACATTTGGAAACACCTTTTCCAAACCAAACCCAAAGCCCAGCCCAGCTCTATCACATTTTATCTTAACTTATTGACTTGATCCATATACCATCCTAATGATAATAATCGGGTCCCCACAACATAGGGCCGTGATGGCGAACCTAAAGCACACATTGACTTGATCCATACACCATCCTAATGATAATAATTGGGTCCCCACAACTCTCTACATGGGGCTCCCCTTGAAGAGTACCCGGAGGCTCCAGCTGGTCCAGAACACAGCCGTGAGGGTCGTTATGGGAGCAACGTGGCACTCCCATGTGACTCCCCTCCTGCGCGAGCTGCACTGGCTCCCTTTGGTCTTCCGGGTGCGCTTCAAGGTTTCGGTTACCATCTTTAGAGCGCTCCATGGCTTAGGACCGGGATACCTACGAGACCGCCTTCTGCCACCAATAACCTCCCACCGACCAGTACGCTCCCATAGAGAGGGACTTCTCAGGGTGCCATCGGTGAAACAATGTCGACTGGCAGCCCCCAGGGGGAGAGCCCTCTCTGTGGGGGCACCCGCCATCTGGAACGAGCTGCCCTCGGAGATACGGACAATCCCGGATCTTCGCGCTTTCCGCCGTGCCCTCAAAACATTTCTATTCCAGCAGGCCGGCCTGGCCTAACCTCTTTTAAAACTGCTTCTAAATTTTTAAACTTTGAATTTGCCCTATAAAATTTGAGGTGTTTTAATTTAATTCTATTTCTGGACCAAATTATTTAATTGTATTTTAATCGGTTTTTTGAATATCTGTATCATATGTATTTACTGTTTAACTGTTCACCACCCTGAGTCCTTCGGGAGTAGGGCGGTATATAAATTTAATAAATAAATAATAATAATAATAATAGGGCCGTGATGGCGAACATATAGCACGCATGCCCGACGTGGCACGCAGAGTCATCTTTCCGGACATGCAAGCTATAACCGAACTCACCTGTAGCGTGCCCGTCCCAGCTGGTGTTTGGGCCTCTGGTGTGCATGGGCACAATTCAGGGGACCCAGCTGGTCTTCAGAGCTCTCCTGCACATGTGCAATCCTTTGCGCATGCACAGAGGGCATTCGCATGCATGCATTGCGCACGCAAAAAATCACATGCATGCAGATGGTGCAATTGTGCATGCCAATGCACAGGAGCCACGCAAAAGCTGTGCACATGTGCAGATGATGTGGTTGTGCACACAGCACATAGGAGCACATGTGTGAAAGCTGTGCACATGTGCAGATGGTGCGGTTGTGTGCGCAGTGCACGGGGAGGAGCCACGCATTAGCACACATGTGCACAAAGCACATACCTGTTCAGCACTTAGTGAGTAAAAGGTTTGCCACCACTGACATAGGGAATTTCAAACTCTGTAGCCCAGTGTTTCTCAACTTGGATAAAAGAGCCTTGGATAGTACAGTGGTCTAAAGCCCTGTTATTAACATCAGCTGCCTGCAATTATTGCAGGTTCGAATCTCACCAAGGCTCAAGGTTGACTCAGCCTTCCATCCTTTCTAAGGTAGGTAAATTGAGGACCCAGTTTGTGGGGGCAATAAGCTGACTTTGTATAAATATACAAAAGTATGAAGGCTATTGCTTAGCGCATTGTAAGCCGCCCTGAGTCTCCGGAGAAGGGCGGCATAGAAATCAAATTAAAAAAAAAAAAACTTTAGCCACTTTAAAATGCATGGACTTCAGTTCCCAGAATCCACCAGCTACCACACGCTCTAACCATTGAACCCAGTTCATGCTTCTAACTAAAACTGCTCTGAAAAAGATTCGGGAAGCACTGTGGTTTCATGGTTGGAATATCGGATTAGACTGCAGGAGACTCCAATTTCCACATGTTCTGGCAATGGATATTATTAACTCTCAATCGAACCTACCTTGCAAGGTGGCTTTAAGACTAAAATGGGGTGAGACATATGTGTACAGACTTCGTTCCTTAAAAAAAAAACAGAAAGTTAGTTTTACAGGCAGTCCTCAAGTTGCAACCATAATGGAGCCTTCCTGTCACAACTGTAATTCGTGATGGTCATAAAGTAAGTTCATCATAATGACCGACTCGTAACTTGAGAACTGCCTATAAATGTAACAAATCATAACAAAAAAACTTTAAAGTCAGAATGTCATTTTTTTAAAACCCACACAAAACAATACTGTATTAAATACACTTGTTTATCTATTTTATGTATTTACTACTAAATGAGGTCTATGCCCAGCAGATACACAATACAAAGGCAATCTAGCTGTAAAGGATCGTTAAGAACATTAGGGACTGTTTCAGTAGCTGGAGGATGCTTTTGTATATAAGCAAATTCTTATTTTTTGCTATTTTTTTTTTAATTCATGCACATCAGCTTAGCTCCCTCGCCTGCTTTCAACAGTCCCCATGTGCCTCAGCAAAAAAATGGCAAAGGTTTGTGGGATGTCACCCAGTAACCCATCCCCAAGAGGGAATGAAAATATTGCGCATGAAATATTGCAGAACCAAATCACTTCTATTTTCAGTGCATGGAGTTCTCCGTCTGCCTTTTTTTTTCTTGTCCTATCGCCGTGATTGTGTTCCATTACGCCAAGCTTTGTTGCGTACTTCCCAAAAAAATCCATACAGGGTGGACAGAGTCCTAGAGAAATAGCCCTTTTAAAGCAGATAAATAAAACGGCAAGTTTCAAAGAAAATACTCTTCTAGCAAAACACCCCACTTTGTTTTGGAACCCAGCTATGGCTAAGTACGCAGAAGGGTGGGGATACCGTAATATCCTGGGAGTCAAGAGCCTCCTTATTACTAAGCTGCTAGACTGTTCACATTAAGAAAACAGCAGAAATGCAGGTGCAGATCAATTCACTCCCCACCCCACCTCACCTCCAAACAAAAGTGTTTTCAAAATGGGGAATAGTCCTGAAGCAGGGGCATAACCTAGGGAACAGAGTTGTAAGGCTGGCTAGGGAGGTAGAGACAAGCTTGTACTCACTACACAAAGGGCCTTTCACAGAAGCTGAAGTTGACCCCTGCAGCACACATCCATTCTTACACCAAGCCAGCTAGTTAGCTGAGTTACCCAAGAGAAGAGCCCAGTGCCTTACAGAGATCGGAGGGAAGTGCAGGGGAGGTGGTGGGATCCCTTGAGATTAACATAACCAATGTAAGACTGTAATTTAGGACCCCACAGCATCTGATGTTGATCTGGGCTGCTCTTAGAAGACTCAACATGCACCTGTTTCATTGGTAAGAGGATGCCACTGGAAAAGGATTCCATTCCTTGCAGGACAGGGAAAATCCAGCTTGGGTCGGTCACTGGAACCAGAGGTTTTGTCTTCTGAGCCCAACCTCGGGGAACTCCTATGTGTGTTTTGGGCTGTTCTGTGTGCGGCATTTATATGGTTCCTGCTGTGTGTAGCTTTTTAGATGTAGATTGGGGAGTTGATGGCTGGCTGTTGTTTCCTTGTGCTGCCAAGCCCTTGCCTCCTAAGTGTGCTGGGGGTAAACCAGCGCTTCCTGTTGATTGATGAGGGGCTCCTTTCCCAGGCTTCAATCACTTCCCTGGCTGTTTTTGTGCCCGCTCGTCCAACAATCTTAGTAGCTGCAAAACTCAACGTATATGTCTCTGTTTATTGCAACGTGATCCTTGCAATGATGCGATTCAATGGGATCTTTGAATGGTCACAGTTACGAACAATGGACTCCAGGTTGTGAAACTTATTGTCTCATGTGCATCTTTCATAATAAAAAGTGAATGAAGTACCCCAGTCCCATCATAGCCCCTTTACACCGACAGAATGAGACATACAATCCCCAGAAGCCTATAATGGGGCAGAACAGGATTGTGAAAAGGGGGGCAAAAACTGGAGCAAAGGAAACTTGGGGCCAGGGGGGAATTCAGAGGTGAGGGAAGGGGAGGAGGAGGAGGGGAGGGAACAGGAAGGCATAATAGCACCACCAAATTTTTCCTTCCTTTCAACCCCTCTTCACCCAGCCCAGAGCAGGCACTCTGGCCTCCTGCTAACACTTCCTGTGTTTTCTGTCTCACCAGCATCTTAATTATATTAATAATCAAAAGAAAAGTTGCCTCTCTGAAAACAGGAGATGCGGTTGCTTAAGAGATCATCTGTTCCTGCTGCTTATTCCTCACTTTAACACTGTAATCTGCTGCTGGGGATACTACAATTAGCTGCCACCGAGTTGGCTGCAGTGTGACAGCAGATTAGGATTTCAGCTGGGTCCTTAAAAAAAGGGGGGGGCACCCACGAAGCACTGAAGGACCACCACCCTATTTTCAAGCAGGAATTATTGCAGTGGGGCTGTCGTCAAAACTACTGCGGGGAAGGGGATGAAATCTGCCTTTTCATTGCACCTGGCACTCTAGAATAGGGGTCTCCAACCTTGGCAACTTTAAGACTTGTGGACTTCAAGAATTCCTCTTAAAGTTGCCAAGGTTGGAGACCCCTGCTCTAGAAGACAGAGAGACCTTGGACTCTGAGCGTTCTCCAACAGAACAGAGAGACCTTG
>WNWU01000029.1:557816-572963 GCA_012654045.1 Ptyas mucosa | reverse complement strand
ACAAGTCTTAACGTTGCCAAGGTTGGAGACCCCTGCTCTAGAAGACAGAGAGACCTTGGCCTCTGAGCGTTCTCCAGCAGAAGCATCTTGGGATCCGCTATGTCCCCTAGAAATGCACGCGTGTGCACCCATACACACCCCTCTGCACGGCTGGGCATTTTCGCTGAGAAGGACTTGTCAGACAGGCCGTGCCCTACAGCCTTGTAAACAAGCCTTCAAGCACACCCTCTATCTCCCTCAGGGCCAATTTTGGATTGCACAGCCCTTTGAACACAGCAGAAACGGAGAAGCCAGAAGGGTGTGCGTGCGTGTGTGTGTGTGTTGAAGGGACAGATGTTAAGGGAAGGCAGGACTAGCATGACCGCCTCCCCCCCCCCACACCCCTCCCCACAACCCTGTGATGCCTCTAATCTTGGGTCATGCTGAAGCAGCTCATTACGCCCAACAAGCATCCGTGGGTTGGCAAGGAAGCCAAATTTGGTGGCAGATGAAGAAAGAGGGTGGGGTAAAAGGCTGGACGCCTCTGATTGATGAGGTAAACTCATTTCTCCAACCTTGCCTCCCCCCCCCCCCCCCCCCCCCCCTTCTCAGCCTCCTTCTTAAGAGCAGCAACCGGCTTTCCCTCCCCAACCTCCCCTCCCCTCCATCTACAACCAGTCATAAACCTGCAGAAGCAAGTCTGAATCCTTTTTCCACCCACTGCTGCCATCCATCAGCTGCCACGGGGTTAATTCCAGCTCCACCAGGTTATTTTCCCCTCAGTGCTTTTGACTCACTAATGATGTGCAAGGGACACAAAGAGACTGCTGTAAAGCAGATACACAACTCCCTCCTTTTCCCTGTTCCCAGCACTGACTGCCTCCCTTGGTCTCTTCTCCGCGTCCCCCCCCCATACACACACACACACACACACACACAGAGCCCTCCATGTTCCGGATACACCTGTGTGCTGCAGGGAAAAGATATTAACTCCTTGGCAGCCAGACCTGGATCCTGGGAACAAATATTGCAGCCGGCAGTGGGAAGAATAGGGACAACCGAGCCACAACTTCCCCGACCCGACAAACTTGTGGGTCAGAGGCAGAGAAGGGAGCCCCATTTTACTCAGGCCCGGCTTCCAGCTCGGCGAGGCTTGGACTAGCCAAGCGTGTTGAGCAGCATAGCAACCGCATCCCACCTTGAAATCTCAGGCGACAGCCAGGAGATCATTAGCGAAGTCTGAGACCTTCTGCATTCAAGCAGGAAAAGGACTTATTCATGGGACTTCCTTATCTCCCCACAGGGTTGTCATCTCTGCCCCAAAGCCTCTCTAACCAGTGAAACAGGAAGTGGCATCTGCCTAAGCAAGCCCTTCTTGTAAATAAGGCACGGTTCGAGTAGTCAGGGGATCTCATGCATCTGAGAAGCAGGGCGATCGGCAAGTACCTGGTTCTGTGAAGGCGATCCTCCAGCTTTCTTCACATCCTCCACCACCTAGAGGGGGGGGAAAAAACAAAACAAGAAATTGGGCTAAAAGTAGTAAGCCACGACGGAAACCATACAATTCAAAATGGGACTCTCGCAGGTTGGAATGTATCTGGCGTACGCCAACCACACTATTTTCTTCACACCACAGAATTAATCAGGGAATCTGTCTTTCTCCTTGATATATAGACCTTTCTATCTGCAGGAAGCAGTTTTAGTAGATCTGCACCAAGGAGGAAGTAGTTGTAGTCCAGTGGTGGAATTCAAAATTTTTTTTTTACTACCGGTTCTATGGGCGTGGCAGGAGGACACTGCAAAATCCCCATTCCCTCCCCACTCCTGGGGGAAGGATATTGCAAAATCTCCATTCCCACCCCACTCTGAGGACAGCCAGAGATGGCATTTGCCAGTTCTCCGAACTGCTCAAAATTTCCGCTACCGGTTCTCCGGAACCTGTCAGAACCTGTTGAATTTCACCCCTGTTGTAGTCCTTGGCTTAGGATCATTCATTTAGAGACTTACAACGTTGTTGGAAAAAAGTTGACTTATAAATCGGTCCTTGCATTTATGACTGTTTCACCAGTCCCGTGGTCTTGCTTAGCAATGGGCATCCCGGTCCTAATTATGGTCAAAAGTCAAGGACTATCTGTAGCGGTCTGCACCATTTTTGTAAGTCACAGAAAAGACAACAATGGGCTCACTGCATGCATTCTAAGCTCCTCAAACCAACAGATTTCAATTTAGAGAACGTCAATGTTCTATCTACATCAGTGTTTTTCATACTTGGCAACGTTTCAAAGGGGGGGGGGGTGGCACATGCCGGGTGGGGAATTCTGGAGTTGAAGTCTCCACATCTGAATGTTGCCCAGTTTAAAAAGAGGTCTAAATTTATTTTAATTTTTTTTTTAAAAAAAAATGCAAAGTTAACTGCACGTAGGCCATAAAAGAAACTCCCAAAAACGATTTCGGAGTCATACATAGCAAAACTCAACAATTTTTCATTAGGTTAAGATGTCAAAGAGAGCACAAATGAGAATGGAGAGGAGTAATGGCTTGTGTTCAAGCCAGGTCACTAATTAAGAAACATCTTGGTAGAATACGGGAATAGCCTGTGGACATTCAAATTAGACCCTATCAGGTAGAAAGTTGATTTCAGGGAGCATCCTAGAAGTTTCCAAGAGCTGCTGAGATGACAGTACAAATAGAAACATTCCAGCTGTTAATTCATTGGATCAACCTGCATTAACACGATAAAAAAAAGTGACTTTTTGCTGATTGCTTAATATGGTGGCTGAACCTAGTCACTGTGGTTGAAATCATGCTTTATGGCTTGGTGCTGATGCATGAATCCAACCACCGCAACTTACTCTATGCTTCAAATAATCCATGGTTTATCATAAATGAAACTGTTCAATCGCCAACTTGTTGGAGGTGTTACCATACAATCTTTAAAAGAGAAAGGACTAGGATTCTTAAGCTAAAAAACATACTCTGATGACCTTAACCATCTGTAAGAAGTTTGAATACCCGCTTATCTAGCATCTCTCATTATCTCCTTTTACTTGTTCCTTATCAAGTGAAAACCCATAGATATAAACCCTTAAAGTGATTTTTCCTTAAATCCACACTTGGGGATGCTATTGACCTGCTTAAACACACGTCACCAATCCATTTGTCTTCAGATAAATGATTTCTGCAACCTATTTCTCATTTCTAGCATTACTTTATACAAAGCAGATTTTTAAAACATCAATTCTAGGCCAAAGATTCGCACTCTCTCTTTATTTACCGGGTTCAGTGGTTTTGTGCCTATGGGGAGAATGGGTACCCCAAAATATATTTTTTAAAAATACTTAAATCTCCTTTAAATAAGGATGCTTTCCTATTAGCAATGCTGTGTGAAAGAACTGAGAGAGGAAGTATGTAGGGAATTAAGTTGTGGATACTTAAGATCTTGTTTTGTTTGGCTCATCAGCAAAAGCCTCCCCTGCCTTGATTCAAGTGATAATTTGGCCCCAAAATATTGACAAATGTTATGCAAATACAACCTAGGATAGTTTTTTTTCACAAAACTCCTACTCAGACACTAGTAGTGGTCTCTAAATCACTTTATAATCCAGTATTTTTCAATCTCTGCAACTTTAAAAGTCATGCTGGCTGGGGAATTCTGGGAGTTGAAGTACACACATTTTAAAGTTGCTGAGTTGAGCAACACTGCTATAATCAATCCAACGGTAATCAGAACAAAAGTTTGCACTCTGTTTTTTGTTTTATCATCATAATAAAGTGTTCACTGTTGTAGCGGTTAGCAATGCTGGGCTACAAATGGGGAGGTGGCAATTTCTAATCCTGTAGTAGATTGGGCAGGTGACTTTGGGCCAATCTCTTTCTCTCAGTTTTAGGAAGAAGACAAGGGACAACCGCTTCCAAAAACCAGAGCCATTTTGGTGCAGTGGTGAAGGCACCAGGCTAGAACCAGGAGACTGTGAGTTCTAGTCACATGTTATGCATGAAAATGGCTAGGTGACTTTGAGCCAGTCTCTCTTTCTCAGCCGACTTCACTTCACAGAGTTGTTGTTATGGGGAAAATGGGGGAAGGAAGGAGTATTTAAGCATGTTTCCATCCTAACTCATGCCTATTGAGTTATTATAAAGGTGAGAAATATATAAATGTTGGACTTTGGAGACAGGTCGAGGCTAACCAATATATCAAAACATAGGTATATGTTCTTAATACCCAATTGTGATTAGTAATTTAACTGCATTCTGACTATCTGCAGTTTCCAATTTGTTTTCAAAGCAGCTTCACATATGAAAGCGCCATAGCTATGAATCCTGGTTATTACTAGGGCATAGATCATGATCATTGGTCTTTCTTCGTGCAGGATAGATTCATTTGTTTCTTTGGGCATTCGAAACATGGACACCGCCAATACCGCGCATCTTCTAATGAAAGCAACCAAGGTACTGTTGGCGTTAAGGTTTTGGATTTGGGTTGGGAAAATCCTGATCTGAGGTCCTCATTTGATCATAAAAGCTCACGGAGGCACATGAGACCAATCAGCCTGGAGGATCGTTGTGGGAATACAATGAGGTGAGACGTCTCAACTCCACGTATGCCACCTCGACCTTCGAAGAGAACAGGCAGGAGATAAAACGTAGTCGCAAAGAAATCATGAAGAGTTTTACAGCGAGCAGATTTTTGTTTGGCTTCATCCCAGCTGGTGGCAGCACACAGCCTGGCATTTAGGAAGAGGGACATTGTAGGTTGGTGGGGCATGAGTTCTGCCCCCCCGGCCCCACCAAAGTGTGCGGCAATACCAAGCGTGCAACTTGGTAGTTGCAAGAGCCCCCTGCCTTCTGTTTCATCACTGACCTGCCGAGCCAAAGGGCACCTCTGAGCATTCTCTGCTCCGTGCCCCTTTCCGCTGCTGAGCAGGCCGCCTCTCCCCAAGAACAAAATCATTAAAGGTCAGGAAGTGGCCATGAATCCAGAGAGGATGGAGCATGGAGAGCCGTTCCCCCCCCCAGCCCCCCCCACACTGCCTGCTGCAGCAAATTCAATCTCCCCCACACGGTGCTTAAACTGACACAGACATTCCACATAAAATCCCCTTTGATCGCAGAAATGCCTGCCCAGAGCGACAATCTGACCTGCCTGCCAGCCATTATCCTTTCTTCATGCCTGGGAGTGGAGAAAGATCTGGAAAGGAGAAGACACGTGGCTGTCTCTGGCTGGGTACGGCGGTACAAAAAAATGGCATCTTCCAACTCGGTGGGTCCCTCAAGATGTGGCCACGCCACAGAGGTGCAAGGCCGAAGTCTTGTTTCCAGAAGACGGCAGACCATCTGGTGATATGGCGGCCGGTGGCTGCCCGCACCTAGCAACCCCCCGACAATCCCAGATTCACTATTAATCCCCGCTGAGGAGATAACCTGAGGCCAAGCGTTAGCCTGGAATAGCCAAGTGTGCTAATTAGAGGCGTAAAGTGTGTTGTGTGTGTAAGGAGGGGGAGACGGAGAGAAGTGGAAAGAGGGAAGGTGTGGATAAACGAGGTGCAGTTGAGAAAGGTTTGCTAGCACCAACCATCGGAAGGTTGGTACCTCATGTGGAAAAGCCAGCATCCAAGGAGCTACAATCACTGCTTAAAGAGAGCATTTTGCTGTGATCTCGATTGCTTCTTTCATTTTTCCAACACTCCATTGCAATGCTTGTTCCCCCTTTTTTAGAGGAGAAGACAAGCCGAGAGAGAGAGAGAGAAACGTCAATCCTTGGTCCATACCTTGACTTGAGAAACGCCCAGCCCTTGGTGGCGCAGCAGACTAAAGTGCTGTTAAGTAGCAACAGCTGCCTGCAATTACTGCAAATTCAAATCTCACCAGGCTCAAGGTTGACTTAGCCTTCCATCCTTTCGAGGTAGGTAAAATGAGGACCCAGTTTGTGGGGGCAATAAGCTGACTTTGTATAAAAAGAACACTGCTTTGGGGGGGGGGGCAAAGCTCTACTAAGCAGGTATATATATACAAAAGTATGAAGGCTATTGCTTAACGCATTGTAAGCTGCCCTGGGTCTCCGGAGAAGGGCGGCAAATAAATAAATAAGTAAGTAAGTAAGTAAGTAAGTTTGTGGGTTTCTAGCAAAGCGGCAATCAGGTAATGCTCGACGTATGACCAGTAGCTTAGTGACCATTTGACATTACGGCGAACCCCAAAGGCTACTTACAATTTGGTTTGATGTTACGGCCACTGCAGCACTCCCACAGTCATTCACGGTTAGGATCAACTGGGAGAACATCCCATCTTCTCATTCCACCATGCCAGCTCCCTGCAGGCTTTGGGCCAGCTTTTCCCACCACCACTGGGTCCCTGCAGGCTCCATTACAGTCATAAGTCGAGGACTATTTGTATATCAATTCAGCGCTCCAGTTCTACAAACTGCAGTGTCGGCAAGGAGGAAATATTTGTAGCTTAGGGTTGAACTGCTGAAGCTCAGAGAGCACCAAGGAACCCACAAAGCTACGGTTTATGGGTAACCATCGTGCAACCCAGTCCAATGGGTTTTAGTGAAACAAGCTAGGCTTTGGTGCGATGTTCTAATTTAATATCTCACGGTTGCAATGAATCTTTACGGTATTTTAGTATTTTCAGCCTCGTTTTAGCTCTGGTGTGTTGGATCAAAGTCAAGAAAACTTCGGGAAGAAAATCACACAACTGAGTAGTCTTCCACAATCTGCTTCCTTCCTATCAACTTACTCATTTCTTGTGTTAATGCGCAATTTTTTTTTTCAACCTCTCTGTGTTGCCCTTGTGTCCCAGGAAGATCTGCATCTGATGTATTTGGTCAGAAAGTTTAAAAAAACAAACAAACCAACAAACACAAAGTGATAACCTTAGGATGAAATTTTTAAAAAGGTACGAATTGCTCTGAAGAATATTTCTCCGCTTCTGTTCACTTAATCTCTTCCTCTCACACCATTCAGTGCCGCGTACTAAACATATAAGGAAATGTTGAGCCTCTTCGTGACCTCTCCACTTTTCACACCTGCTTGACAGCTTCTAGTTGTGCTAAAAAGCCATATGGCACCTCAAGAGATGCCCTTGAAGAAAGTGGAACGGTTGCAAAATGTACAGGATGTTGGGATTATTTATTTATTTATTTGATTAATTAATTAATTTTGAGACAAGCGCCATATATGGCCTCTCAGCAGAGTGACAGGGCTCACATTCCCCCAAAGTAGGAACGGAAAACTACATTGGATTTTGATATAACTTTATCTTGATGCATTAAAGTTGATAAATTAAATAGAGCTCATGACCATTCATCCCACATATTGATTTTTTTCCCCCCCTTTGCATTAAAAAACATACTTTGGTGGGAATTTTGGAGCCGCGCTTACGATTTTGGAAGGTCGCAGGCAACTCAGTTTAGAATCCACTGTTTTCAAGTTTCTAACCATAGAACAGGGGCTACCACCCATTAAGAATGGTCCCCACCTGGTCAATTAGAGATCCACATGGTTTCCTTCAACTTTTCCTGAAGATTGTCTCCCCATGTTTGAAAGCCGTTCTGACCTAATATCCAGAGATCAGTTGGGATGACTCCTGAACAAGCACTGACCATTTATTAGAACCAAGCCATTCATCCATCCCATTCTCATAGGATGGGACAATAGGTAAAGATATTGATGTGAAATATAGGAGGCATCTGACCAGGTTCCATTTCCCATATATTGTTGGGCATCAATGTATTGGTCACAAGCAACCAGAACCATTCATGAATAGTCTCAAGATGAAGCTTTATCGTTAGACATAACGATAAAGCTTCTGCTTGAGACTCCCTGGCTGCTTCTTCATCCCCTGCCATCACCCTTACCTTCTCAGGCAAGGCGAGGAGTGACTGGGAGGGGAGATCGAGGGGTGGGGCCAGCCAGTGGTGGGATCACCCAACAGGAAGCCACAGCAGAGGGCCCAAAGAGCCGCATATGGCTCCGGAGCCACAGGTTGCTGACCCCTGGGTTAGCTAGATTCACTCTTAGATGTAGACATCTAAGTTTTCAGCAGCCAGTTTTTCTTGTACCAACTAGTCCCAAGACAGCCTGACTTGGTGATAAAGATTCATATCTTGTTTACACTAACTGCAGTTACTGTGACATATTCTCTAGATGGGTTCAAGGAACATATTCAACCATAACATGGTTGGCTTGCTTAGGATAAAGCATGTTGTGTGAACTGACACAGTATGACTTCTCCAACAAATCATGAATGACAAATAAACAAGCAAGGTGTTATGGCTTAGTGCTTTATGGAAATCATCTGTGTAGACACAAGGCTCAAAACTTTGTTGATGTCCTCCTCCTTAAAAGACTGAACCCCCACTCCGAAAGGTAATATTGAGAGGTAGTGAAAGGTAATAAGACTCCTGTATAGAGAGGGCTAGATAAATAAAAGCATTACGTGTGGCTGCCTTTCAAGATAATTTGAAAAATTCTCTTAGTTCAGAAGACTACAGGCAGACCATTGAGTAGAGCCAATTAGAAAGTCTGCTTCTGAGTGAAAGTACTGATTGCAACCTGTGAAGACTCAAGTGGCTTATGTTGATGTCACCAGAAGGACTAAAGTCTCCTGTAGGAATTTGTTCAGTTGTTTATCTTCATTCAGTTCCACCAACATTTGAGGTCTCTTTGACAATAACACAGCCTAGTGGTTATGTCCAAACTCTTGACTGACATAGATTCTCAATCCTGGACCTCCAGTAGAGCTTGGATGGGAGACCCACCATAGTCCATCACGGCTGTAGGCTAGATTGTACGATTGTAAAGTCAAAATCAGTGTTGATTCTCATGATTGCCTGGAGTTTCCTTGGCAAGCTTTCAGAAGTCATTTGCCATTGCCTTCTCTTTTTTAGGGCTGAGAGTGAGTGACTGGCTCAAGATCACCCAGCTGGCTTCCCACCTAGAATGGGATTAGAACCCCACAGTCTCCCAACTGCTATCCTAGTGTCTTAATCATTACACCAAACTGGGTTTTTAGGCTAAATTGGAAAGTTTTTTTAAAAAAAAATCACTCCCGTATTGTTGCCAAAAAATAATTTGAATGTCACCATGTAGCCTTTAAGAGCTCAATTTAAATTGAAGGTACACACATATATACTTGTCCTATATTCTATATGGATGGATAGACTTTTAGTTTGACAAATCTTTTAAGGAAAGTGTAAGGACAATCTGCTACAGCTCAGTTGAAAACTTACCCAAACCATGTTTTGCTTAAAGTTGGTTTATTAAATGAAAGCTCGGGACTGAAATGGTTAGAAAAATCCAGAAGAGGCCTTCATCGTGCAGTGGATAGAAAATGGCTAAAATGATGATAAGGGACGCGGTGGCTCAGTGGCTAAGACACTGAGCTTGTTGATCGAAAGGTCGGCAGTTCAGTGGTCCGAATCCCTAATGCCGCGTAACGTTACTTGTCCCAACCTAGCAGTTCGAAAGCACGTAAAAAATGCAAGTAGAAAAATAGGGACCACCTTTGGTGGGAAGGTAACAGTGTTCTGTGCGCCTTTGGTGTTGAGTCATGCTGGCCACATGGCCACGGAGACGTCTTCGGACAGCGCTGGCTCTTCAGCTTTGAAACGGAGATGAGCACTGTCCCCTAGAGTCAGGAATGACTAGCACATATGTGCAAGGGGAATCTTTACCTTTACCTAAAATGATGATTTTAGAGCCTGTAGTACAGTGGTTTAAAGCACCCTGTTATTAACATCTATTAACATCTGCTGCTTGCAATTACTGCAAGTTCGAATCCCACCAGGCTCAAGGTTGACTCAGCCTTCCATCCTTTCTAAGGTGGGTAAAATGAGGACCCAGATTGTGGGGGCAATAAGCTGACTTTGTATAAATATACAAAAGTATGAAGGCTATTGCTTAACGAACTGTAAGCCGCCCTGAGTCTCCGGAGAAGGGCGGCATATAAATCAAATAAAAATAAATAAAAAAAATAAAAAAAATGATGATGATGATTAAATGAGCTACAACCAGTTGGCTGGGTTCCTACCCTATTAAGCAGGCAAACCATACTTGATTTTACATGGGCTGGATGAGAAGTCACCCTTAGAATTCATAGTATAGGACTTTTGTTTTGCAGTGCCAAGAATCTGGAACATGAGAAATGAACAGTTTCTAGTCTTTTCTGCTAAACATCTTTTTTTTTCTTCCCTAAAATTTAGCTGTGAGTGTAAGGAAAAAGGGGAAGAATAACATGATTAAATATTGGGGTCATTTGTTACCAATTATCAGTCATCTGGAAATTTACCCAGTAGATTCATACACAACTTCTTCCACTCCGAGATGATACAGCTTATATTTGTTTGTTCTGCTGCTCTGGGTTTTAGGCAGTATCTTATTTAATGATGTATCAACTAGTTGCTTTTATTATATGCACTCATTTGACTTGCACAGGGATATGCATTTTAGGTTGCCCTTTTTTTATAGTGAATTTCACCATTCACTTTTTAAAAA
The DNA here is from genome assembly GCA_012654045.1 of Ptyas mucosa. Classification (NCBI taxonomy): domain Eukaryota; kingdom Metazoa; phylum Chordata; class Lepidosauria; order Squamata; family Colubridae; genus Ptyas; species Ptyas mucosa. The sequence continues at coordinate 562,488 of WNWU01000029.1, read as the reverse complement.
TGTAATATATTAGAATGCAAATGCAACAAATAAGCGGAAACACAAAAATAAGAGTGTTGGTCTCCTTTGAATGGAGCTGTTGGCCAGACATTCTGCTTAAGAAGAGCGATTAAAAATAAATAAAAATACATTTGATAAAAGAATCGGTCCTTGTCCTCTTAATCCTGGCCTCCCTGCCTTCTCATGTACCATGAATAACCACATAATTTGACAGACTTAAAATTATTTAACACTACCTTTTTGGAAGCTATATGTCTTAGGAGGAAGGACATCAACAAAATTGTGAGGCTCGGGACTGCTTGTTCGAGTTGGTGATGGGAGGTGAAGGAATAAAATGCTTACCACCTATTCCAACTAATGAAAATCCTCAATTATGAATTAATTAAATCCTCATCATTTGAAGGTGCAGGAGATAGGAAGAAGTCAGCCAAAGGAGGGAGTTGAGGAGCGATTTCCAAAAAGTGCTCCTGTTTGGAATTCTTTTCATTTGGAAAAGGCGGGGGTCATTTTTAACCGGGATTTCCCCCACCTGCCCACCCACCCAACTTTTAAAAACACTCCCCACTGAAAATAAAAAAATCTTGGACGGATGACTGACTCTGCCCACCCAGCCTCTTTACTCCACCTCCTGAAAATCTCAGTCCGCCTAAAGCTCTTCGGCGCAGCTTCAGTCTCTCTCCCCCCCCCCCCCCAAACAGTGCCAAGCGAGATGAACCACAGAGCTGTCTTGACGGCAGGCAACTTGCAACATGCCCAAGTCCAACCGAACAAGGTAAACATTTGTTCCCAAAGAAAGATGCACGGAGTTGAGCATCCCACACTGTTTTAGTGTAATTTTCCAACGCTTCTCCGTGAGAGCGAAAAGGAACCGGGGTTGCTGGGCTGAGTTTTTAAAACATGTTAATCACGCAAACGCAAGAAAACGTTGCAGAGCTCAGACCGCTGGAGGGCATTAAAATGGGGCAAGACCACCCATGCAGCTTTGTGGTTAACGTTGGCAAGATGCAGCATGGAGCCTCCTGCAACTCCTTGCTGGTCACTAGGTTCGGGAAGAAGTTCATAGCTTCTTTATCTTCCGCCCAAATGCCTTTCTTTTTTAATGAGAAAAAAAAAAGCTTTTTTTAAAAAAAAAATAAATCCTGGCTTAGCATGTCAGAGTAACCCAGTGGTATGTTTCTTTGTGTTGCCTGAACCCAGAGTTATAATTTCTAAAACATGGTATAGGACCGTGATGGTGAACCTATGGCACATGTGCTGGAAGTGGCACGCAGAGCCATCTCTCCAGGCACGCCAGCCATCGCCCGTTGCTCTTTCAGGTTCCGGTGTGCCAGTTGGTCTTCGCCCCAGAAACTGGAAAAGCAGCACCCTGGCACACATGCTGAGCAGGCCAGCTGGTCTTCGCGCACACCAGAAACCGGAAGACCAGGTGACCGGAAGCTAGGGAGCTGTTCTTCCGGTTTCCAGTGCTCCCCCGCGTGTATGCACGCACTCCCGTTTTGGCACCCGGTTCCAAAAAGGTTCGCCGACACTGGCATAGGAATTACAGGTAGTCCTCGATTTACGACCACAACTAAGCCCAGAATTTGTATTGGTAAGTGACACAGTTGTCACGTCAGTTTTGCCCCATTTTACGACCTTCCTTGCCACAGTTTTTAAGTGAATCACTGCAGTTTGTTAAGTTAGGAACAGGATTGTTAAGTGAATCTGGCTTCCTCGTTGACTTTGCTTGTCAGAAGGTCGCAAAAAGTGATCCCACGACCCCGGGACATTGCAACCGTCATAAATATGAGGCAGTTGCCAAGCATCCAAATTTTGATCGCATGACCACGGGGAGGCTGCAACCGTCATAAGTGTGAAAAACGGTCATAAGTCACTTTTTTCAGTGCCACTGTAACTTCAAACGGTCCCTAAACAAATGGTTGTAAGTCGAAGACTATCTGATGTGTGCAGTTGTTTATTTAAAAACATGACTGAGTCTTGACTGAGACAATAAGATGCAAACTTCAGTTAGATGTTATCAGGATCTGTGAATACATGCCGCTTCTCCCTTATTTATTTGCTATTCTCTTTCAAGTAACAAATGGGTTGCCATGACAAATAAAACAAGGGACTTGCTACTTTCAAGCGGACCAACCTTTCTTAAGAGGTTTGTTCTTAGAGGCTCAGAAATATAACTTTGTATTCTTCCCAAACTGATCTGTTTGTCAGGGGTCAATCAGTGATAACTGCTGAACTGAGCCGAACCATGGTTTGCTTTAACCTCCAGTACGAACAACCCAAGGGGGATTTTGGGGGGGGGGGGCACTAGCGGTTAAGATGCTGGGCTTGTCAATCATAAGGTTGGCAGTTTGAGACCCAAGTACCGGATGATTGGGTGAGCTCCTGTTACTTGCCCCAACCTTGCAAATGCAAGTAGATAAATCGGTACCACTTAGGTGGGAACCTAACAGCCTAACAGCCGTATGCTTAAATGCAGGGGTAAAATGCTACTGGTTCACACTGGTTTGGGCAAACTGGTAGTAAAAAAATGCTACCGATTTGTCGGAACCGGTATTTCCGACAATCAGCTGTGCTGCATAATTTATATTCACTAGAAAGCAGGAAATCCTAGATCGTGCGGCACAGCTGTCCCCACCCTCACTGTTCTACTTACCTTCTTAAGCCTTTTTCCGTGCAAAGCGTGCGTTTGTCGTGCACTGTGCATGCGTGCATGCAGCGTGCGTTTGGCGTGCACTGCGCATGCGTGCATGCAGTGTGCATTTGGTGTACATGCGCACGCAGCGAACCAGTGGCAAATCTTGGAGGATTTCACCACTGCTTAAATGGCATATAGTCATGCTGGCCACATGATCATGGAACTATCTTCAGACAATGCTGCCTCCCTCAGCTAGGAAACCACCCACTAGAGTCGGACATGACTGGTCCAGAGAAACCTTTATTTTCACCTTGAACAAACCATGAAGATTGGGTTCATATATGACGTTAGGTCAAAAACAAGCAAGCCACATTACGGCTGAAGGGTGATGTCTGAACCCCAGCCAGCAAGAACCTGTTCACACATGCTGTTTAACCTCAGAACGGGCAATCTTTATCTTTTCCCCACAGCACAAAGCAGCTCCTGTTGTTTAGGATCAATCCAAAGCAACGCACCTTCCATTCTTGGCTTGTGTACAGCATTACTCCTGGGGTGATTTATTAACCATATACTGAACTCCGTGCAAATGACAGTCCAATCAGATTTGCCATGGGAAGAATTAGTAAGCACCCCGCACTCAGCCTACACCCTTAACTGTTACTAATAGTTCACAAACCATGAAGCCAAACCTTCCTGGTTACCAACGCTGTAACGTATTAGGGAGGGCATTCTCTGCTTCACTATTTTAATTAAATTTATACTCCACCTTTACTTCAGGAGCTCAAACAGAGAGACCCCTTCCCCACCTCCAGTTCTTTCTCACACACACAATTTGGTGAGATAATTAAGCACGATCGCCCTGTCTTTAGTCTCTAGTGCAGTGTTTCTCAACCTTGGTAGCTTGAAGATGGGTGGACTTCAAGCTAACAAGGTTGAGAAACACTGCTCTAGTGTAAGGTTGGTCAATCTTGGTGATACGTGGACTTCAGTTTCCAGAATTCTCCAGCCTGTGGCATTAAAGTCCACAGTCTTAAAATCAAACACTGCTTTAATGTACTGTATATAAAATGAAAGCTGAAAATACTATAATCCTTTTTCTTTCTCTTTCTTTTTATCCTTTTTTCTTTCTCTCTCTCTTTCTCCCTCCCTCCCTCTCTCCCTTTTTCTTCCTCCTCCTTTCCTTTCCTTCCCTCCCCTCCCTCCCTCCCTCCCCCATTTTTTTTAAACCTCTGATTTAAAAATAAGTCACAAAAAAACGCCATTTATTTACGGTGCCATTGAGCAAGGTGATTTTTCAGGTTCCCACTGAAACTGAAAAGTGCATTCATTTCCTCCAGTCCTCTCTCCTTCCTTCTCCCTCTCCCTACCCAATCCCATACCGTCGTGCGGTTCTGCTCCTATGGGTCACCTCACAACCTCCCCTGTTCCACCTCGATGAACCCCCAAATTCTAGGCTCAGACGAGCTGCTTCCAATCAACACATCAAGGATTTGTGCACAGTTGGCTAGTTTGCATAAACATCTATCCGTACTTTAAACTCCATGCGGAAAGAAAGTCCAGGATCCCCTCCCTTTCCCCTCTCTGCTTCAGAATTAAACAATGGTAGGAAAGGATACAGGTGTCACCAAAAGCAATAAGGAACAAGCTCCAATCAGGCTTTTATTCTCTGGGCAGGCAACCTTTGGAGCCTAGAAAGCCACTCTTTGTAGGCTCAACGCCTACCGTGTTTCCCCAAAAATAAGATATATTTTTTTGAACCCCGAAATAAGCACTTGGCCTTGTTTTCAGGGAGGTCTTATTATTTTGAGGCACCTGGAGCAAGACTGAGATCCTCTTGCCGTCTTATCTGATTTAAGAGCCTTGGTGGCACAGCAGACTAAAGCGCTGTTAAGTAGCACCAGCTGCCTGCAATTACTGCACGTTCGAATCTCACCAGGCTCAAGGTTGACTCAGCCTTCCATCCTTCCGAGGTCAGTAAAATGAGGACCCGAATTGTTGGGGGGCAATAGGCTGACTCTGTAAACCGCTTAAGAGAGA
>WNWU01000029.1:516672-556069 GCA_012654045.1 Ptyas mucosa | reverse complement strand
GAGAGAGAGAGAGAGAGAGAGAGAGAGGGAGAGAGAGGACACGACCACATCACTGCCACCACACCCCGGATCAAGGTTTTAGCCTGAGCTAGGAATTAGGAAGGGAAGCTTGATTTGAGTCACTGGGGTGGGGCCTGAGAGAGTAGGAGACTCAACCACTGAGGAGCAATCATCCTTGCCACAAGACACGTGTGTGTGCGCTACATCCTCAGCACATCCCCTCCTCCCATCGCCCCACATCATCATCTCAGGGCCCTCCTGCCGCCATGGGTGGACGTCACCGGGTTCAGAATCTTGGCAAGGATGTGGGGAAGCTCACACAGGAACCCATCACCACAATACATCCTCTTGTGCAGAGAGGTAGGGACAGGATCCAAGGGAAACTCCAGAGGCCCAGCGGTACGTTTATTGTCAAAGCTGACACCCTCCCTTTCTGCTTATTCCAAACACACACTCTCTTCCCCCACCCCCAGCCCCCCAAGCACCCATAGGGACTCCGGAGCAGCGGACCTCCCCTCTAAACCAAGTCAGGCAAAGGGACAGCCCTGCATATATCCCCTGACGTGAGCTTCATCAAGTTCCGTAAGATTTCGTCCCAAGGAAGGAGACGGAGAAACTGCAGCCTTGAAATCATCATCTTGGATGATGATTTATGCCAGGGGTCTCCAACCTTGGCAATTTTAAACCTGGAGGACTTCAACTCCCAGAATTCCCCAGCCAGCAAAGCTGGCTGGGGAATTCTGGGAGCTGAAGTCCTCCAGGCTTAAAGATGCCAAGGTTGGAGACCCCTGATTTAAGCAACCTAGTATTTGGCACAATGGGTTCTCTTTAGGAAACTGGTTGACTTAAGAGTGCCATCAGTACGATTCCCTGATGGGAGAATTCTCAATCACCATACCAAACTACACTTCCCAAGGTTCCAGAGGAGAGATCGGCCAACAGCTTGACCATTAATACGATTTCAAACCAATCCGCATTTGTAGCTGGGGATGTTCCTCCAGGGTCCTACTGCAAATTCAGCATGGGATTCCTTGTCCTTTAATGGGTCTGAGATCATTACCCGGCCTCCGTCGCTTGTCCAAGGAGCTCGGGAAAACCCAAATGCGCCAATCAAAACATATGCGGAGGGAAACCATGCTCCAGATCCCAGGATCCCAGGAACGGGAGGGCAAGTGTCGTAATCGTTGCGAGCATCCCCAACGCTAGCTAGCAAGGGAACTTCTCGTGCTAAGCTGGTGGCTGTTTATCTGAGCCTTACACTTTCATCAGTGGGAATCACAGCTCGGTGGGGTTTAAGTGTTTGGTCAGCTGCTCCAAGCTCCTGGCCAGCCCTGCACAAACCCATCCTATCCTTCCCCCCCCCCTCCCCCAATTCTGGATTTCAGTCATCTCACAAACATAGCCAAGATACCTTCCTTCTCCAACCTATCACTTGGGCTGATCCACTCAAAAGCAGATCTGCTCTCCCAGCACACTTTTTGCACAAAGGGATGAGATTGGGAAGCAACGATAGAAATTTAAGGGCCAAGGTTGGGGGCGGGGGGGAAACAACATTATCACCATCACCACAAGCATACCCAGGTAGAGGAGCCAAGAGTCTACACACCATCCCCACTGGGCATTTTCTATCGACACCTAGCAGAGTTTCTCCTACAACTCCATCCATCCCATCTGCAGAACGAGGGTACCCTTAAGAAAAGCAGCTCATTGCTAATCATCTGGTACAAGGGCAGAAAATGTAGAGAAAGCCAACAGCTTGAGGGTCACCAAGCTTTGCTCTCCGGGCCGGTCCTGTGCCTTTAAGGAACAGGCAGGAGCCAAGGGGCTACAGCCATAGGCTAAAAGCTTCCATCTGTTTGTTGCTGGAACTTCCCCTAAAATATTGCAATTAAAAAAAAAAAAGAATCACGGCAACACCCTTCCAGGGCAGGTGCTGATAACCCTCCCTGGAGCCTGTGAGTCAACCCACAGAGGCATTTGGAAAGCAGCCTCATTCCGATGACAGTCTCTCTTCCACCACCACCACCACCACCACCCCCCCTCCACCAATTTCCTTCCCTCTCCAAAGCACACCATTCTTATGTTGTCCACGAAGCCATCTTACTCCCATCAAACGAGACTGACAGCCCCCGCAGGCAGCCCTGAGCTGGAAGAGGAGGAGGAGGAGAAGGAGAAAAAAAAAAGAGGGGGGGAGAGAAAGAGAGAGAGAGAGAGAGAGAGAGATTCTCCGCTTCTCACAGAAGACTCTGTAACTTCCTGGCTCCATGCAAAATCTCCACCCCCAGGGACGCACTCAGCCTGTTCCCGAGATACAAGGGAGGGAGCCAAGCTGCCCTTGTGCTCCTTCCAAGCCCTCCCCGTACTAAGAACAGCCAGGCAGGGTACAGAGTTTGCTTGGAGGGGTGGGGGGGGGATGTGGCTTGAGCCCAGAGGCTCTGTTTTCCCTGTGGTGGGGGGGGGGGTGGAGGGTGGGGGGAAGAGTAGAGCAAACTGACCCTGCTTTAAAGGAATGAGACCAAAAGACACCAGATGCTTGACATTCCTTGGCTTGGCTCAATGCTCCCCAGAAACGATGTGGAACCAAGAGTCCTGCCCCCTCCCGCAACGGTTCTCCCCCATGTTAGAACAGGAGTTGCAATCTCCTTAGGTGGTTAAACACTTTAAAGGCTCCCACCCACCCACCCCACATTTTCCTAAGTCGGGCAGACAAATGTTATGGGCGGGCATCTAAAAAAACAACAACAAGAGTGCCGTGCAGTCAGCAGCAAAAATGTGGTTTGAGAAAGGAACCTTTATCCTAGTTTGCTCTTGGCTCTACTGGTGATCCCTGGGCCGCCCCCACCACCCCAGTTTTCTCCCCCCCCCCACCCCACAAGGCTTGTCTGATCCACAGTTGCAGACTCAAAGTCTTCCTGCCCGGCTCCCCCCAAAAGAAAAGTTGCTAGAGCAAAGCACCGTATTTTCCCCCTCTCCTTGCTTATGCCGGTGGACACCCCTTTCCTGTCAAGCACCCCAGCCTCTGACCCCGTGCTGTACAGGGGGTCCCCCTCCATTAATGTTTACTCGGCTAGTTAACAAGTGCAGGTTGCTATGGCAACCCATTCAAGCTGGGATCTACCAAGGTCCAGCGGAGTTATGGTGGAGCAAGCGAGACAAGACATCCTTTGCCACAGATGGGTGGGGAGGGGGTTTGTTTTGGAGAACGCACAAGGCGCTTACAAAATAATATCCTCCCCTGTCTTTCACACACACACACACACATCCCTCTCTTCTGCCTCTCTGTCCCCAGGTCCCGGATCTCCAAAGATGGGGCCGGATCTTTCAGGATTGCGGGATCGATGGTTCTACAAAAGGCTGAGTTACCCCTTTCCACCCAATTATTGTCCATAATAGATTTGGTGGCAGAAGAAACCAGAGATGGATGGGAGGTTTCCCACGCATCTTATTCCTTGCTTTTGAAAACTCAGCAGGCTTCTGAAATGATCCCAAAGAGATCTCAGGTGGGTGTGCTGTCTTAGCCTGACGAAAAGCACTGGCTTGTGATAAAGCTTCTCCCACCCATCCACCCCTACCCTCCCGCTACCCCCAAGGCCGGTTCAGTTCCTTAAATCAGTAGGATGGCTCCTCGGAAGGTGCCCCTGCTTGCCAGAAGCTCGGCTCCCACCCACCCAGTGGGGAAAGTGCAAAGAGGCATCTCTGGTGCCAAGACTTTTAGTTTTTTTTTTTTTAATTACTGTAATGATTGATTTTAATTTGGACTGCCTGCCTCGTATTGTTGTTTTCTGCTCTGCAGTTTTCATTGCTGGGAGCCACCGTGAGGTTTGTTTCATTTATTTATTTATATCTCTCAGGTCCGTATCCTGACCGTCATTCAGCAGCTCGAAGCAATGCTCCCCCACCCACCCACCTCATTCTCCTCACCAGCCCCCAACCCCAAATCGCCCAAGTTGATCTGGGAGAGAGAGAAGGAAAGGGCCAAAGTCACCACGTGGTGGCGGAGGACGGCCTCGAAATCTGGGTCTCCTGCTCTCCGTCTTAAGCCGAAGAGGTCAACGTCCGATAATAAAGGCAGCGTCGACAAGCCATAACAAAATAATCTCTGCCTTCTAATGGTCCCCGCAACAGTCATCTTGTGCAAGGCCCTAAGACAAATTCTCCTCGCCTTGGCGGGCCCATCTGCAATTCCCTTCCCGCCTCCTCCACCGCCAGCGCCAGCTTTCTCTGCGCACCCAAACAAAATAGAGAAGCAGGCGAATTAAAAAAAATCTGGGAGCCGTTGCAACAAGGCCCTCCGGTGGAAGCTGGGAGGCTGAAGACTTAAGTGGACAATGCCGGCTTCTGTTCATTAAGCAGCTGCCCTCGCTCTGCGGCGAGCTTTCGGGTTTAAGGCTTCCAAGCCCCCAGAAGAGCTACAACTGGCCTTCTCAGAAGCGAGGCAGGCCACGTGAACCCTTCTCCACCTTCAAAAAACCTGTTCCCTCCCCCCTTCCAATCCGACACACAGACACACACTCACACACCACCTCCGCTTAAGATTCTCTCCCCCCCTCTTTTTTTTTTTTTTTTTGCAAGCCTGCTGCTGTGTTGAAGGCCCCTTCGATCCAACTTCTGCAAAGCATTCTGCCAACACGCCTCTGTGCTGCATTATTTATAAAACAGAGGAGCAGAGGGCTACGCAACAGCTGCAGAGTTCCACGGTCACCACCAGCCCTCCCCAGCTTTAAAGCACCAGGATACCAGAGGGCATATAGAATTGGGGGAACGAGGGGGGGCGCAGAGGGAAGAGGCTTTCCCCCTGCTGGGTTTTTTTTTTTTTTGCAAGACCTTTCTCCTGAGGAGCCCCCTCCTCCCTGCCCCCCAATCCACCCATCTCGCACTGGCAGGAGCCTTTATGGAATAGAGAGAGAAAAAAAGACCCCACTTGGCATTTCTCCTTTTTCCTTTTATTCCTTTTCTGAGCCTCTCTTCCAAAGATGGTGGCTGTCGGAGTCACAGGATGGAAGGGGGGGGGGGGGAATCCCCCCCCCCCCCCCCCACACACCCCTAGTTTCCAGTTTCAGTCTTGGAAGAGTCCTAAAACATGAAGTCCCTGATCAGACGCATGATGTTGGTCCTAGAGTCTCAAAGCAGAGAGTTGACTTCCTTGAGTCTATGCCGTCAAAAGCTTGGGTCTCTCTCTCTCTCTCTCTCTCTCTCTCTCTCTCCCGCCCCCCCATCTCACTCTCCCCCCCTCCACATTTCCCCCCTACCCCAATCAGTAACTCTCCTGCATCGCGCGGTTCAGTGCCATGGGGTCCAATCAAGTCATCTTCCCTTTGAAAAGCAGAGCAGTTTCTCGTGATTGCAAAGCTGGGGGAAAGCAGCAGACGGAAAAAATAACATGAAGGAAGCAGCAGCCAACGTCCTTGGCCAGGCCAGCCCCCATTTCTCATCCGTGCAAAGAGTAACGGCCTTGCTTCACTGGAGCAAAATATGACCCCAGGCAGGCAGGGCCGCTCACCCAATGGGGAACATGGCAACGTGCTGGGGTTGCAGGCAAGGCAACCTTTGCTTTGAGCCCAGCAAAATCAGACTTTCTTTCCTTCCTGGGCAAAAACAGAACGACACTGAAACCTCTTGGGATGATTATTATTTGTGGGTAGTCACAAAAATCTCTCCAGTAGGAAGGAAGAAAGACTGAAAGAGAGGGAGGGAGGGAGGGAAGGAAGGAGAAAGAAGGAAGGAAGGAGGGAAGGAAGGGAGGGAGGGAAGGAGGGAGGGAGGCAGGCTCAGGGTTTGTGGTAAAAACTGTAGTTCAATAATAAGGATGTGAGAATGAGAAAGAGAAAGAGAGAGAGAGAAAGAGGGAGGGAGGGATGGAGGGAGGAAGGAAGGAAGGAAGGAAGGAAGGAAGGAAGGAAGGAAGGCAGGCAGGCTCAGGGTTTGTGGTAAAAACTGTAGTTCAGTAATAAGGGTGTGAGAGAAAGAAAGAGAGGGAGGGAGGGAGGGAGGGAAAGAAGGAGGGAGAGAGAAGGAAGGAAGGAAGGAAGGAAGGAAGGAAGGAAGGAAGGAAGGAAGGAAGGAAGAGCTGTTTTTCTCCCTTCTGCCCCCCCCCCTTAATGCTTCTCCTCTCTCTGCAATCTCTTCTCTTGAAGATCTGCACCAGCTGAAGCCAAGGATGCCGATAGGATTAATCCTGCATGACTGCCCATCTCCGCAGGGGTGTCTAACACCCTCTGGCCTGCAGCAAGCTTTAAAATTCCACCAAGCCAACTTAATTCCCTTTTTTTCCCCTGCAGTGCTCCTGGGTTTGCTGCAGTCTAAGACAGGGATGCTGGATCGCCCAGGAACAACAATAACACACACACACACACACACACACACACACACACAAAAACAACAACATGGAGAGGGGTGGGGAAATGAAGCCCAGTGGCCCCACAGCTCTCCCGCTCAGCTTTTTCCCCTTATGTGCTGTACAACCTGGCAGCTCTTAGAGAGAGGAAAAAGATGGAGTGCCCATCAATTCACCTCCTATTGATTCGAGACTTCAAGCTATTTGCTGCTTTTTTCCTTCCTTCCTTCCTTCCTTCCTTCCTTCCTTCCTTTTTTTCTTCCTTCCTTCCTTCCTTCCTTCCTTTTTTTCCTTTTCTTTCTTTCTTTCCTTTGAATTTGGCCCCCTGGTTCTTGTTTTAATTTTCCCCACATACTAGTATTTTTGCTTGGGCAAGTTGCCTATTTTATTTTATTTTTTTTTTGCTGTCTTGCATGCACAGCTTTTTCTTAAAAAGCAAAAAAAAAGAAAAGAAAGGCCATCTCTTCAATAATACTTCTTTGACGCTGCTCCAAGTCAACCATCAGGGTTTCCACAGCCCAAATGCCAAAACCTCCAATGTGAGACCTCTAAAAATCACATACAGGATCCCCCAATTTTGGAATAGCTGAAATTTATCAATGAACACAAACCAAGCAGCCAGCCTGGTATACTGGTTAAGGTTCTGGTTTAGCAATCGGGAGGCCCTGAGTTCTAGTCCCGCTTTTGGCATGAATGCCGGCTGGGTGACTTTGGGCTCAGTCACTTTCTCTCAGCCCAACCCACCTCACAGATCTGATTGTTGTGGAGGAAAGAGAAAAAGGGAGGAATACAAGTAGTCCTTGACTTACAACCATTCATTTAGTGACTGTTCCGAGTTTCAACTGCACTGAAAAAGTGCCATGTTTCACACTTACAACCATTGCAGCATCCCCGTGGCCACATAATCAAAAGTCAGATGCTCGGTAACTGGTTCATATTTATGACACTTGCAAGGTCCTAGGGCCGTGATGGCGAACCTATGGGACGGGTGCCACAGGTGGCACGCGGAGCCATATTGGTGGGCACGCGAGCTCAGCTCCGGCACGCATGTGTGCGCCAGCCAGCTGATTTTCGGGCCTTCTGGGGCCACCAGAAGTCAGGAAACACACTGTTTCCAGCCTCTGGAGGGCCTTGGGGGGGGCGTTTTTGCCCTCCCCAGGCTCCTAGAAAGGCTCTGGAGCCTAGGGAGAGCAAAAAACGAGCCTACCGGGCCCCCCGTGCCATCGCGTGCCAAAAGCGGGGGGGGGGAGCATGGAGGGGCACATAGAATTATGGATGTGGGCACGCGTGTGTGTGACCCCACCACACTCCCCCCACTTTTGGCATGCGATGGCAAAAAGGTTAGCCATCACTGTCCTAGGGTCATGTGATCCCCTGTTGCGACCTTCGGACAACCAAAGGCAAGGGGGAAGCCAGATTCATTGATCCATCATGTTACTAACTTAACAAAAGCAGTGATTCACTTAACCACTGTGGCAAGAAAGGTCCTAAAATGGGGCAAAACTCAACAACTGTCTCACTTAGCAACAGAATGTTTGGGCTCACTTGTGGTCATAAGTCGAGGACTACTGTATTAGCAATGGTGGGTTGCTACCGGTTCGCACCAAACCGGGTGAACCAGTAGGGGTGGCAGGAGGCTCCGCCCACCCGCCCGGATGCTTCTGCGCATGTGCAGAAGCGCCCCACGCGCACGTGAGCACAAGCAACCCGGTAGCGACCGGAGTTGGAACCTGCCCCTGTGTATTAGGTATATTTTATTTATAAAAATAATAAAGGTGGGATTAAATTCTAATAGATGCTTCCACAATGTAACGCATCATGAGAGAACTGGGTATTCTTCAAAGAACGGGGGTATATTGGCATATTGAGAAGGCACTTCTCTGCTCTATAATCACTTATAGTCTTGAGTCTATAGTCACTTTCCCGTCTTGACTATTGCAACACACTCTACATGGGGCTGCCCTTGAAGAGCATCCGGAAGCTCCAGTTGGTGCAAAATGCAGCGGTCCACATGGTTTTGTGCAGACCCTGATGTGCACATGTATCACCTCTCCCGTAGGAGCTGTACTGGTTGCTGATTTGCTTCCGGGTGCAATCCAAGGTATTGGTTGTCACCTTTAAAGCCCTTCATGGCGTGGGACCAGGTTATCTGTGAGACCGTCTCTTGCCAATCACATCTACCTGACCCATCAGAGCGGGGAGGCAGGGAATGTTGCGGCCCTGAGGGAGATTCACCTGGTGGGACCCAGAAGAAGGGCCTTCTCCGTGGTGGCTCCCTCTCTCTGGAACATCATCCCCCCAAAGATTAGAACGGCCCCCACTCTAATACTCTTTCGGAAGGCACTAAAGACCTGGTCCTACCAGCGGGCCTGGGGAACCCAAAACGGGATGGAGCTCATTAAATGGCTCGTATGATCTGCTGTTGCCAGGGCGGGGGGATGTGTGTGTGGGAGGTGGGGGGTGATTTTGTTATATTGTACTATATTAACTTATTTGACTCTTTTAGTTAGTTTTTATTGTTTTTAAAATGTGGTTTTATATTCTGTAAGCTGCCTTGAGTTGCCATGGGTGAATAGACGGCAATATAAAATCAATCAATCAATCAATCAATCAATAATCAGCAAAGGGTTGGGGGTAAGAGAGAGGATCTTTACATGGATGAGCATAGGCAAGGAACAAGCACCAATTCAAATTTATTACGGTAAGAGTTGCAAATATAAGAACCCAGCTAAAGCAGTGTTTCTCAACGTCAGCAATTTTTAAGATGGGTGGACTTCAGTTCCCAGAATTCCCCAGCCAGCTTTGCTTTGCTGGCAGGGGAATTCTGGGAATTGGAGTCTACCCATCTTAAGGTTGCTGACTTTGAAGAATGCTGAGCTGCAAGACTACAGGTAGTCCTAGACCCATGATGGCGAACCTATGGCACAGGTGCCACAGGTGGCACGCGGAGCCATATCAGTGGGCATGCGAGTGTTGCTGTAGCTCAGCTCCAGTATGCATGTGTGCGCCAGCCAGCTGATTTTTGGGCCTTTCGGTCCCACCGGAAGTTGGGAAATGGGCTGTTTCTGGCCTCCGGAAGGCCTCCAGGGGGATGGGGAAGTCCATTTTCGCCCTCCCAAGGCTCCTAGAAAGCCTCTGGTGCCTGGGGAGGTGAAAAACAGTCCTACGGGGCCCACCATGCCATCACGTGCTAAAAGTGTGGGGGGGGGCGCACACACATGTGCAGGGGCAGGGCGCATTGAATTATGGGTGTGGGCACACACGTGTGTGACCTCCCCGTGCTCCCCCTGCTTTTGGCACGGAACAGCAAAAAGGTTAGCCATCACTGTCCTAGACTTACAGAAATTCATTTAGTGACCGTTCCAAGTTACAACAGCACTGAAAAAAGAGATTTTTCACACCTACAACCATTGCAGCAGCCCCATGATCATGTGATCAAAATTCAGACGCTTGGCAACTGACTCACACTTACGACGGTTGCAGTGTCCCGGAGGTCATGGGATCACCTTTTGCAACCTCCTGGCAAACAAAATCAATGGGGAAGTCAGATTCACTGAACAACCGCAGTGCTAATTTATCAACTGCAAGTGATTCACTTAACAACTGTGGTGAGTCATGTCGTAAAATGGGGCAAAATTCACTTAACAACAGAAATATTGGGCGCCATTATCATTGTAACACGAGGAGGCCCTATAATTCTATAAACACATACTTGAAAGATGGAGCCACGGGTTACCTAAAGTCTAGCTGGCTATTCAAGATCACTCTTACAATTTCTGTAAAGGCTCTGGGTCCCGCTGCTTATTTTCGGGCCAAAGAACACACTTTTTTGTTTCAAAGGAGCTTTGGGATATGATCCACATCAACTTTTATCTATAGTAGTTCCCCGTGCCTTTGGCTCATGAGCTAAAATGCTATCCAAAAGCCACAATCACACAGGGGTTACCAACCACTTGCATTCCCCATCTAGGGAGATCAAGTTGCCTGGATTTCACTAACACAAATTAAAAAAACGCTCTCCAGCTGCCAAAAGCTCAGAGTAAAAGCTACCACCATGGAAATGGCTGTTCGGGTTTTTTTAAGACTTTCTGGTTCAACCAGAAGACAACAGCAAAAAGCTCCAGGACTTATTTCTGTAACCCAAAAATTCAAGGTACAGTACAAGTTCTAGAAAATGTCAAGGACGTGTGCTTGAGTGGCCAGGAGCTTGAGTCTTATCACACACACCCAAGACAGTGATGGGTTGCTACCGGTTTTCCCCGGTTCGGGCAAACTGGTAGCGGAGATGGTGAGGTGAGAGCAAACTGGTTCTCTCTGATGGTTAGCTTGGCCCTTCTGCCCGCTCCTATGTTATACATACCTTATATTCGGTCATTTTTAGCCCAGCTGAAAGACGCGGCAGAGTGGATTACCGCGTCTCAGCTGTTCCTTAATACACTGTGCTTGCGGAGAGCGCAAGTTTGGCATGCGTGCTCACTTTGCTCGAATGTGGACGCAAAGCACATGCATGAAGTGAACCAGTGGTAACACTGGTTGAAACCTAACACTGCCCCAAGAGCTGTTCTGAATCTTGCAAATCACAAGCCACTTCTCCAAGCTTTACAATCCTGGTTCCTTCCAGACTAGAAATCAACAAGCTGAGCTCCTCACATGTAACTTAATTCAGTTAACTTTAATTCAGTGCAATCAAACCCTGTGTGGTTTCCATCTCTGAATGGGCAAATCCAATCCAGAATTGAAAACCACTTCTACGTTCCATTTCTAATTCCGATTTTTATAGGGCTGTCTGTGTCTTTGTGTGTGTGTTTTCCAGGCGTCAGACCACATTAAAAATATCTAGACCAGGGGTCTGCAACTTTATATACTCGAAGAGCCATTTGGACCCATTTCCCACAGAAAAGAAAACACCGGGAGCCACAAAATCTGGGTGGGCGTGGCCAACTCGATGTCACTCACTTCCACCAGTCACGATACCCCCCTAGCCACGCCTACCCAGCCAGTCATTAGGGCAGAGAACCAAATGTTAAAAAACACCGGGAACCACAAAATCCTTTTGACATCTCTCTCTCTCCCCTCCCTCCCTCTCTCCTTCTCTCTCTGTATCTCTCTATGTCTCTCTCTCTCTCTCCCCCTCTCTCTGTATCTCTCTGTCTCTGCCGCGGCCGCTTCTCCATCCCCCGCGGTCACCCTTACCTTCTCAGGCCAGACAAGGAGTGACTGGGAGGGGAGGGTGAGGGGCGGGGCCAGCCAGTGTTGGGATCACCTGACAGGGAGCCACAGCAGAGGGCCCAAAGAGCTACGTGCGGCTCCGGAGCTGTAGGTTGCTGACCCCTGATCTAGACAATATAAACAAATTTACTATATTATACAGGTAGTCCTTGTTTTATTAACACTCGTTGAGTGACCAAAAGTCACTAAAAAAGTAACTTATGACCAGTTTGCACACTTACCACCGTTGCAGCATCCCCATGGTCATGTGACCAAAATTCAGATGCCTGGCAACTGGCATGTACTTATGACTGTTGCATTGTCCAGGGGCCATGTGATCACTTCCATGTAAAATCTTCCCAGCCAGCTTCCGAAAAGTAAACGGGGGAAGCCAGATTCACCCAATGCCAGCATGCTTCATGCAGCAACTGCAGTGATTCACTTAACAACTATGGCAAAAAAGGTCATAAAATGAGGCAAAACTCAACTGCCTTGCTTAGCAATGGCATTTTGGGGGCTCAGTTGTGGTTGTAGGTCGAGGATTACCTGTAGATGTATATTACATTTCTGTAAAATATAAATTTACTGTGTGTGTATGTATTAGGCATGCACACATTATATACACATTTAAAAATTGGGTTTGTGTCAAGATTGGGCGTTCCATAAGGATGCTCTTTTTCTACATGCAAGTCCAATTTTTTTTCCTAACTCCGCAACTGGAAATGACAGCTGTACATACCAATGAATCGAACTTGGGCTCAGCTGTCAGTCACGTCCTGCTTTGCATTGTCTTTAGGTCCACAGCAAATGTTCTTGAATTCAAACATTCCCTACTTTACTGTTTTTTTAAAAAGCAAGCTTTTCTGTGCAAAAAATCTATTCCAGGGATGATGGTTGGAAGCAGAGTTTTCTGGTAACACAAAAGAACGGTCAATCTGGACAGAGGAATGACCATTTCTGCCACCAGCAGTGCAGTCCTCCATGAAAATTAACCCCAAAACAGAATACATATTTGAACTAAGTGTGATAGGTAAAGTCACTTCCAGATAACGTCACCGATTCAGACTTACTTCTGTTAGCCACTAGAGATAACCCATGAGTCTAAAGTAGCATCATTCCTTGGATACAAAACAAGAGGTATAACCCTTCTTGGTTTATGTGCTATACTTATATTGAGGTACTTCCCCAAGAAAGAAGAGGAGCGAGGACAAAAACTAAATCTAATTTATGTCCAATTTAGTTAACATTAATTTAATGAAGATAATGACAACTTCCCATACTCTTATTATTTTTCCTCTTCTAATTCTAAGCTAGTAGGAACTTCTAGGGAGAATCCTTCCTTAATGCTTTGAGAAGCCATACATACTATACAGGTAGACTTTGATTTACAATCGCAATTGCAACCAGAATTCATGTTGCTAAGCAAGCCAGTTGTTAAGTGAGTTTTGCCCCATTTTATGACCTCTTTTGCCGTGGTTGTTTTTAAGCGAATCACGTGGTTGTTAAGCAAAACCAGCTTCCCCCATTGACTTTACTTGTTGGACACCAGCTGGAAAGGTTGCAGATGGTGATCCCATGACCCCAGGACAGTGCAATTGTCGTAAGTGTCCAGATTTTGATCACATGAGTGCTGGGAGGCTGAGATAGTCGTTAAGGGGAACGATTATAAGTCACCTTTTTCAGTGCTTTTGTAACTTTGCTAAAGAAATGGATGTAAGTTGAGGACTACCTGCAATGAGCCTCATCATCCCCACCAAGATGCTATTTGAGCCACGGTGGCACAGTGGTTAGAGTGCAATACTGCAGGCTACTTCTGCCAGCTGCCGGCTACCTGAAATTTGGCAGTTCAAATCTCACCAGGCTCAAGATTGACTCAACCTTCCATCCTTCCGAGGTGGGTAAAATGAGGACCCAGATTGTTGGGGGCGAAAGGCTGACTCTGTAAACCGCTTAGAGAGGGCTGTAAACCACTGTAAAGTGATATATAAGTCTAAGTGCTATTGCTATTGCTATTAGCTTCACTTTCTGGAGCTGAAAAAAACCACAGTCCATCCATCCAGAAGGGATCAGGAATGGAAGAAGCAAATTTAGTCCAGCATTCCCAATTATCACAGCAACAGGCTCAATTCCAATAGACACCACTAGGTGTGCCATGAATGAGGCACTACGCTCAACAGAAAAAAAGTTACCAACAAGGGAAAAAGAGAACGGCTGCTGGAATTGGGTACGTCTAGTCTACTGAAAAGAAGGACTAGGAGTGACATGATAGCAGCCTTCCCATATTTACTGAGCTGCCAAAAAAAAGAGGGGGTCAGCCTCTTCTCCAAAGCACCGGAAGGAAGGCAAGAAAACAATGGATGGAAACTAATCAAGGAGAGAAGCAAACTAGAATTAAGGAGAAATTTCCTGACAGTGAGAACGGCTTCCCTCCAGAGGTTGTGGGTGCTCCGTCACTGGAGGTTTTTAAGAAGAAATTGTACTTGTCTGGCATAGTATAGGGCAGGGGTCACCAACCTTTCAGACCTCGGGGACCACTAAATTCATAATTTTAAATCCCGCGGACCACTAATATGATCTGCCTAATGACTGGCTGGGTGGGCGTGGCTACGTGGTCATGTGACTGAGTGGGTATGGCCAACTCCTTGCCTCCCCACTCGGGCTCCTTAGAGCCCCAACAGGAAGCAGTTGTTGGAGCTAAGCAGCCACCACGAGAAAGAGTTGGCAAAACAGCTCAGTTCAAATTGGATCTGACCGAGAAGGAGGCTCAGCAGAAGCACCTCACTAAGGACTACAAGCATAGGCTTTCCAAGCAGAATGAAGACTTGCAGGAGTGCAAAGCCAAGTACTGGCGCCTGGAGGCTCAGCGGGCTGAGATGGTCAGCCAGTTCCATCCATGATGCAGTCCCACTGGAACAAGGTCCTCCAGCTCTTTGCCACCAGCGGCACTTCCCTCCAGCCTTCGCCCAAAGCCCCACACCAGGAGGCTGAAGCAGACCCCAAGTCTGAATTTCTGCCCCCCTCCGACCCACACAAAAAGACCCCGAAGGGGGAGACTCTCTGCAGCAACACAATTTAGCGCAATATTAAAAATGCAAATAATTTTTCTGCGGACGACCACAAATTTCTCGTAGACCACCAGTTGGTATAGGGTCTCCTGCCTGATCTGGGGGCTGGACTAGAAGACCTCCAAGGCCCCTCCCAAGTCTGTTAAAGAAGATAACATGGTTCCTTCTTTGTCTATGCCCCCTTGAATGCAAATGCTGATATGTGCCAAGTAATGAGACCATCTTCCCACTTGCTTGGCCCATTCCATTCACCTCCGGCGTCTCTCGCCCATCTGCTATGCTTTCCCCCCTGAACTTGGCTTCCTTTCTATTTAATACTTTGCAGGCAGCATCCAGCATACTCTGCAAGCAATTCCCTGCAATTTTCTTGTTCCATGAAAGCAAAAAAAAAAAGAAAGAAAAAGGAGTCATCCAGAGGGATCAATTACACCTGGGATCAGCTGCTTTTAGAGCCACTCCGGTACTTAAGAGGCAGGCAGAACAATGGGGGGAAAAAAGAACCCCCCCCCCAGAACTGATGCTCATCCCATAGACTTAGATTCCCACAATGCACCAGCACCCACAAGAGCAGAGGCAAACATTTCTCTGCACTTTGAAAGCTTAAAATCCAATCTAGCCTTGAGGCAAAGCGACTCTTCTTCCCTTAGAGTGGGAGGGGACCTAACGCATCCCCCCACAACGACAAACGCACAACCTGAGACCAGCTTCCTGCAGCAGATCAAGGGGCCCTCGCCTCCCCACCCCTGCATAGCTGCCAGTGCTGTTGTTTGCATCTCTGGCAAGAGAAAAAAGGAGAAAAAGAAAAACGCCAGAGGAATTCTTGGTGAGTTCCCATCCTAGACGCGAATAAAGTTTTTGGCATCTAAGCCTTTCGGATCACTTGTATTTTTACTAACTGGCTGCGCAGAGGGGATTTGGGGGGTGGGGAGCAGGAGGAAGGGAGGCGTTGCTATTTATACGCTTGCGTTTTAACGGAGGGAGAGATGATGAGTGCTCATTTAAAATAATGCATCCCTTAAAATAACCTTCCGTGTTTGGAGACGTGTTTCCCAACAGCTGATTCCATTTTGGATCAAAAGGGCCTTAAGATATACAAGAGGGAACTGGTCTTGCTGGGAGAGCGGGAAGATCCTAAGCCTCAAAAAATGAAGGAATGTAAACCAGTGCAGGCTATTCTTTAGGAATTGTCTAGGAGCGAACAACAGTTTGCAACTGATTTTGCACATGGGAGGATGAACCAACAGGATCTTTTTACAGATTTGGGAATCTACTCAGTGTATTGTTTTAAATACAATTCCTCACTGCTCTGAGTCCTTTTTTTGCATGCTGTCTCGGCCATCAGAATAGAAGTAGTTCTGGACTTAACAACTATTCGTTTAGCAATCCCTCGAAGTTGCAGTGGCATTGGAAAATGTGACTTATGACCAGTCCTTGCATTTATGACCGTTTCAGCATCCCCACAGTCTCGTAGTCAAAATCCTTACCAGTGCTTGGCTGCTGGTATGTGTTTATCAGGGTTGTGGCATCCTGGGGCCATAGGATCACCACTTGTGACCTTCCCAGCCAGCTTCGGACTAAGTCAATGGGGGAAGCCAGATTTACTTAACAACCACGTGATCACTTAAGTAACAACATAGCAAAAAAGTAAAAAGTCATTAAATCAAACATGATTCACTTAACAATTGCCTTGTTTTGCGACAGAAATTCTGGTTCCGATTGTGGTCATAAGTCAAGGACTGCCTGTAATTGGTTAGTATCCTGGACCGGTCTCCATTACATCCATTGCAGAAATCCCTAAAACTAAACAAGTTTTATTATCAGAATTACATGTGCAATGACTGGATTTTTCTATTGCACTAAACTACGGCTAGTTTCCGCATGATTTATTGAATAAATCACAACTGGCAGGGTTCATCCAACGCACTGAAGTCAAATTGAACAAACCACACTTTTTTTTTTTTTACAATCTTCTAATCCAGGGGTCTGCAACCTTAAATATTCAAAGAGCCATTTGGACCCGTTTCCCATAGAAAAGAAAATACCGGGAGCCACAAAATCTGGGTGGGCATGGCCAACTCGATGTCACTCACTTCCACCAATCACGACCCCCTAGCCACGCCTACCCAACCAGTCATTAGGGCAGAGAACAAGTTGTTAAAAAACACCAGGAACCACAAAATCCTTTTGACATACCTCTCTCTCCCCTCCCTCCCTCTCCCCTACTCTCTGTATCTCTCTGTCTCTGCCCTGGCCGCTTCTCCATCCCCTGCTATCGCCCTTACCTTCTCAGGCCAGGTGAGGAGTGACTGGGAGGGGAGGGCGAGGGGCGGACCAGCCAGTGGTGGGATCACCTGACAGAGAGCCACAGCAGAGGGCCCAAAGAGCCGTATGCAGCTCCAGAGCCGCAGGTTGCTGACCCCTGTTCTAGTTTATCAAACAGTGCTATAGGGCGATTCATAGGAGACACTTTATGTCCCAAGAAATACACATCGAGATGATCTGCTCATGATGTGCCAATTTAGAAATAATCATGCCTAAGCCTACATTGGATATTTCAATTGGCTATTGCTAATCACAGAAAATGAGGTATTCTCATACTACCTTTTCACCAGCAGAATTCCAGTTCAGTCCCGTATATGAATATTCTTCTACAACGGGGGTGTCAAACTCAAGGCCCGGGGGCTGGATCCAGTCTGTGGGGTGCTTAGATCTGGCCCACAGGGCTGCCTTGGAAACAACAAAGAACCGGCCCGCGGTGCCTCTGCCAGAGAATGGACGTTGTCTTACCTGAACGTCCTTTTTCGGGGCACTGCGGCTCCACTCCATCTGTGGGGTTGATCCTCTTCTCTGACAGCAACTGAGAGAACTTAAAATCGATTAGCTCCCACTCCGTGCTCTAGCCACGCCTCCCCTTAATCCCCAGTCTTGAACGAAGACTCAGCACCAAAGAAACAACAAACTTTATTCAGACCAAAAACTCAACCAACAACCAATAACAGCAGTACGCCAATAGCAACGAAAGGGGAGGGAATGGAGTGGAGCCGCAGTGCCCCGAAAAAGGACGTTCAGGTAAGACAACGTCCATTTTCCAGAGCACTGCGGCTCCACTCCATCTGTGGGACATACCCAAGCTCAAACCACAGGGCCGGGAGGCGGACTGCTCCCCCCCGAAGACCCCGGCACAACACTCTGCAAGACCCTCCTGCCAAACGAGGCATCGGCTGAAGCGTAAGAGTCAATCCGATAGTGCCGTATAAACGGCGACAACGAAGTCCAAGTGGCAGCCCGGCAAATGTCCAACACCGACGCCTGCGTCGACCAAGCCGCAGAAGTAGCGGCACTCCGCGTCGAATGAGGCAAAATCCGCGACGGAGGAGTCCTCGCCTGTCGTTCGTAAGCGGATGCTATACAAGCCTTAATCCACCGACCCACCGTGGCCGAGGAAACCTTCTGACCCATGGAGGCCGGGTGAAACGACACGAGAAGGGCCTCCGACTTCCGAAAAGCCGCCGTCCTGCGGATATACCGACGTAAGGCCCTACGAACGTCCAGAGTATGCCAAAGGGCCTCGCGCTGATGACGAGGCGAAGGACAAAAATCCGGCAAAACGATCTCCTGCGCGCGATGAAACCACGAGTTCACTTTGGGTGTAAATGCCGGATCCAAACGAAGCACAACCGTATTAGGGCGAAAGATGCACAAGTCCTCCCTGACCGACAACGCGGCAAGCTCCGAAATCCTCCGCGCCGACGTGACAGCCAGAAGGAAGGCCACTTTAAAGGAGAGAAACTTAAGCGAAACCGAAAAGAAACTACTCAAAAGAAATTAAAGAAACCTAACGCCCAAAGATCCAGAGCACGGAGCCAAATATTTTCCACCTCAGTCTGTCAGCAACTGAGAGAAAGACTGGGGATTAAGGGGAGGCGTGGCTAGAGCACGGAGTGGGAGCTAATCGATTTTAAGTTCTCTCAGTTGCTGTCAGAGAAGAGGATCAACCCCACAGATGGAGTGGAGCCGCAGTGCTCTGGAAAAAATGGAGCACCGATTTTGCTGGCGGAGGGTTGTAGGAAGCCGTCACAACCGAAAACAGCGCTCGGGAGCCCATTTTCACTGTCAGAGCGCTTGGACCTCAACAGGCGCCCTGACATAAGTGACGTCAAGCTGGCCATGCCCCCTCGCCCCGCCCCCCCGCCCCCCCAAGGTCGAAGACCGCCCTGATGCAGCCCTCAATGAAATTGAGTTTGACACTCCTGTTTTAAAACATTAACCATAATGCTTTTTAAACCAGGGGAGGCGGACAACTAAGGCCCCTTCACAACCTGTGGACTTCAACTCCCAGAATTCCTAAGCCATCCACGCTGGCTCAGGAATTCTGGAAGTTGAAGTCCACAGGTCATAAAAGAACCATGGTTGCTCACCCCTGGTTTAAACCTTTCTTTGGCAATCAGCTAAACTGGAAGCCTCTCCTGGTACTCAGGGAATGTTAATGAAAACCAAGTCTGCATTGTGTTTATTCCTTTAATGTGCATTATCTTAATGTGGATAGTAGGGGACAGGGTGGCTCAGTGGCTAAGACACTGAGCTTGTCAAGCAAAAGGTCAGCAGTTCAGCGGTTCGAATCCCTAGTGCTGCGTAACGGGGTGAGCTCCCGTTACTTGTCCCAGCTTCCGCCAACCTAGCAGTTCGAAAGCACGTAAAAAAAATGCAAGTAGAAAAATAGGGACCACCTTTGGTGGGAAGGGAACAGCGTTCCGTGCACCTTTGGCATTAAGTCATGCCGGCCACAGGAGACCTCTTCAGACAGCGCTGGCTCTTCGGCTTTGAAATGGAGATGAGCACCGCCCCCTAGAGTTGGGAACAGCTAGCACATATGGGTGAGGGGAACCTTTGCCTAATGTGGATATTGCTTCTACAAACTACACAGGAAAGCAAGTTTATTAAGAGTACATAAGAATAATCATTCTAACTCCTCGCATTGCTAAGTTACATGCTTAGAACACGCCCAAACCTGGCCATGACCACCTCATCAGTTCAGAGAGCCTAAGTGCTCAAATCCTTCCACTTTACTCAGCAGGATACTCCTAAACATACCAGGCAAGTTTCTAAAATCTCCCCAAGGAATCTACCGCAACCTCCTTTTTTGCTGGCAAGAGGGCAGAACGCAAGAAAGTCGGACGCAAATCCCAAGCAACCCGAATGAATCCTCCGCACCAACTCAACAAAGGATAATCTGGTGCAAGCCTCCTCTTGCCTGCGGGGGGGGGGGGGGGTGTGTGTGGAAAGCCTCCATGCCAACCGGTGTGACCTGGAAGGGGCCCAGCTAATAATAAAAGAAAAATGGAGCATTGTAACCACACAGTCGCCACTGTGAGGCCAGCTTGACCAAGGATACCCCAGCTGTGCTCTCCTGCACCAAGACCTGGTGGCATTCCTAAAAGCCAAATTGCAGAACTCCAAACCAAGATTTGAGGGGTGGGGGTTGACAGGCATGGCCTGGGGACATGCCATCATCCCAGCCCCCACCATGGAAATCTGAGGTGGGTCTAAAGGAACAATCACTGTTCCTTGCAACAGCAGCCTCTCCTGTTTCAGGCAAAGTTCCCAGGAGAGCCGGGCCAGGCTTTTGTTTGGGAACTGGAGAATGGGCCAGAGAGAAATACAAGGTCTGTGCCAATGCTTGGGTTTCATTCTGGTGGAATGCCGGGGAGAGAAAAGAAACGGGGGTGGGGGGTGGGGAGGTGGAAGGAGGGAGAAAAAGACACCCCCAACCCAAGGCTTTGAGGGAACCAGCAAGGAAGTTTAGAGGAGTGGAGGTTTTGAGTAATTAAAGCTATAGGAGGAAAGAAGATTCCGTAGAGACATCCCATTTATTTTTAAAACAAAGCACAGGTCAAACAAGTAACAGTAACAGAGTTGGAAGGGATCTTAAGAGGTCATCTAGTCCAACCCACTGCTCACGCAGGAGACCTGTACTAGGGATTCAAACCGCCGGAACTCCCAACTGCCTTTCTGATCGACAAGCTCAGTGTCTTAGCCACTGAGCCATCTGGTGAGGTCACTGAAAGAGACATATGTTTGCAAAGGCTGAACAGAATTATGATTTTATGGACGCATCCACGTACAGGGTAGTCCTTGACTTATGACTGTAATCAAGCCCCAAATTCCTGTTCTTAAGTGAGACATTTGTTATAAGCGAGTTTTATGACCTTTTTTGCTGATTATATGCTGATTATAGAGCAGAGAAGTGCTTTCTCAAGAATACCCAGTTCTCTCATGATGTGTTATTTTAATCCCGCCTTTATTATTTTTTTATACACAATTCAAGGTGATGAATATACCTAATACAGTAGTCCTCGACTCATGACCACAAGTGAGACAGCAATTTCTGCTGCTAAGTGAGACAATTGTTCAGTTTTGCTCTATTTTATGACTTTTCGTGCCACAGTAATTCACTTATTAAGTGAATTACTGCAGTTAAATTAGTAATCCAGTCGTTAAGTGAATCTGGCTTGACCATTGACTTTGCTTGTCAGAAGGTCGTCCACGACCCCGGGACGCTGCAACCGTCATAAATATGAATCAGTTGTCCAGCATCTGAATTTTGATCACAAGAGCACAGGGATGCTGCAACGGTTCTAAGTGTGAAAAAATTATTTATTTATTTATTGGTCCAATTTATATGCCGCCCTTCTCTGGAGACTCAGGGCGGCTTACAATGCATTAAGCAATAGCCTTCATACTTTTGTATATACCTGCTTAGTAGGGCTTCCCCCCCCCCCCAGCGGTGTTCTTTTTTATACAAAGTCAGCTTATTGCCCCCACAAACCGGGTCCTCATTTTACCTACCTCAAAAGGATAGAAGGCTGAGTCAACCTTGAGCCTGGTGAGATTTGAACTTGCAGTAATTGCAGGCAGCTGGTGTTACTTAACAGCGCTTTAGTCTGCTGCACCACCAAGGCTCAAACAGTCATATGTCACTTTTTTTCAGTGCTGTTGTGACTTGGAATGGTCACTAAATAAATTGTTGTAAATCAGGGATTAGCTGTATTTGGGACAAATTTATACTCCCAGGGAAGTTGCAAAGGGCAGGTTTCAGAAGGATGATTAGCCGATTGCAAAACATATAAGGATGGGTGTCCTTAGCATAATTTCCCAATGCCTCTTGACAAAACGCCTTAGAAACATTTCATGCCACTTTCCATGCCAGGCCACCATTTCTACAATACTCGCCAACCGCAAACCCTGTGAATTTCTTAATGATGAAAACATTTACCCATCAGTCCCAGCATCCCCCAGTCGTGGCATGAAACTTTGGGTGCTGAGCAACAGGCATGTATTTAGGACTCTTGCAGCAGTGTGTGTGTGTGTGTGTGTGTGTGTGTGTGTGTCTGTGTCTGTGTCTGTGTCTGTGTCTGTGTCTGTGTGTCAACTGAAGAAGCAGGATTGTGAAGTGGAGGAAGAATGAGAAAACAATAGGGGAAACATAGCAATTCACTTAAGTCTGTTGTTTTTTTAAACTGTATTGACAGTGTTTATTTATTTAAACCATATGGAGGTAGCCTTTGACTTACAACAGTTCATTTAGTGACCATTCAAAGTTACAACGGTGCTGAAAAAAGGGACTTATGACCATTTTTCGCACTTATGATCATTGCAGCACCCCATAGTCACATGACTTACATTTAGATGCTTGACAACTAGTTCAGATTTACGATGGTTGCAGTGTCCCGGGGTCATGTCATCACCCCCTTTTGCAACCTTCTTTGACAAGCAAAGTCAACGGGGGGAAAAGTCATATTCACTTAACAACTGTGTTACTAATTTAACAACTGCAGTGATTCACCTTACAAATGTGGCAAGAAAAGTCGTAAAATGGGGGCAAGACTCACTTAACAAACTTCTCACTCAGCAATGTAAATTCTGGGCTCAATTCTGGTCGTAGGTTGAGGACTACCTATGTATAGCTGCCCATCTTAAGGGCAACTTTAAAACATTATATATATACCTGCCCATTTAACGTCCTCCTGCAGAATGCAGCCTTAGGGCAGGGGTGGGCAAGAGATAGAAGTAGATTTCTAGATGATTTTGGTGGATCAGGAAAATTTCCCTGGTTTCAATGAGAGCAGCAGCAGCAGCCTTTTTTCAGGGTGGGTGGGTTTCTAAGAAGCCGCAGGGTTTGTGAAAAGGGGACAAGAGGAGGAGTCAGATGTAAAATTTTATATGTAGAACTGATAGCGGGAATCAATTGTGTGGAGCATTGTGTTTTACAAGATCCGTCATCCTATCGCGGGTCTTTGGCTGGTGAAATTCTTGTCTGCTCATGAAAATCAACAAGGATCCTACAGCCCTCAAATCTGCCCCACATCTATTTATCTCTCTCTTTCTCTCTCTCTCTTTCTCTCTCTCTCTCTCTCCACCCTGAACATTAGGGGACCTTGGTGTCTCAAGCCTCAGAGAACAAGGACATGATGGACAGATGGATAGATCTAAGGTTATTTCTCTCACCCTGGCGCTGGTGACTTTGACATTCTTGGGGATGGATACGCTGGCGGCTGTAGAAAGGAGACAGCTCTCGCTAACCATAGAAAAACAAGATTATGACAGAAAGCACCTACACGAGGAAAGCCTCCGAGATGCACAGTTAACAAAGAGAAGAGTCCTCAAGGGAAGATATTAAATATTGGCTCCACGGCAAGGGTGCTATTCAGCAGGTTCTGACAGGTTCTGGAGAACCGGTAGCGGAAATTTTGAGCAGTTCGGAGAACCGGCAAATACCACCCCCTGGCTGGCCCCCGAGTGGGGTGGGAATGGAGATTTTGCAATATCCTTCCCCCAGGAGTGTGGAGGGAATGGGGATCTTGCAGTATCCATCCCCTGCCATGCCCACCAAGCCACGCCACGCCCACAGAACTGGTAGTAAAAAAAAAAATTGAATTCCACCGCTGCTCTCCACTGGAGGGGTTGGGATTATAGAATAGCAGAGTCGGAAGGGACCTTGGAGGTCTTCTAGTCCAACCCTCTTTGAACAGAAGAGACTGGGAGGCCACTGGAATTTACCTTTGAACAGCCATGTGGGGTTGCCAGCCGTATGACGAGCTACCCCAACCCTGTGTCCAACATACCCTGCACTTTAGAGAGCCTCAACCCCTCGGGAGCCTTCTTAGCCAAGGCTCCAAGGAATTTTGGATTACACTTAGCCGGTCCCTCCAGGCTGAACTCCTGTTCCATTACAGTTCACACCAAGCATTTCAGGACGACGCCACCACCCTCAACGCACATCCCAGCTTGGCAGCCCTCTAACAACTTCCTCCTGCTCTTGTTACCTACCCCCCGCCCCCCACCCTTTCCAACAATTTATTTCTCCCAGACTCAATAATGCACACAGAGCTACCTCTGAGCTGTGCAATAGCTCTCCAGCGACCCAGGAAGCAGCTGTGACATTTCAATAGCCTGGGCGAGCCGAAGGACTGTGCCTGCCTCACTTTTCCTGGCACATTAAATGGCGGCTTTGGAAGCCGAGGGAGGCATGGGGTTCTCTCCACCAGCCCTCCCCATAAAGGATGCGTCCTTGCAAGCTTGGGCCAATGTCTCCCTCGCTGTTGCGAGTCAGTCCTGGTATCCAACCGAACGGTAGTGTTAAAAGAAAGATCTCTGAGTCCCAGCAGGATCCTGATTTAAAACAATTAAAAGATGCTTGATGAATTTCAGAAGCAACCTTTTCAGTTTCACTCTAACGTACAAACCAATGTTTCTCAAATGTGTTTCTCAAAACTCTTGTTAATCTGTAAACTCTGAATTCCCCAACCAGCTTTATTTCAGAGTTTACAGATTAACAGAGTTGGAAGGGACACTGTGGGTCATCTAGTCCCGTTCAAGCAGGAGACCCTACACCATTTCTGACAGATGGCAGTCCAGTCTCTTCTTGAAAGCTCCCACAACTTCCGAAGGCAATTTCTGTTCCATGGATTGATTGCTCTCCTTGTCAGAAAGTTCCTCCTTATTTCCACGTTGAATCTCTCCTTGTTCAGTTTCCATCCATTATTCCTTGTCTGGCCTTCAGGTGCTTTGGAAAATAGCTTGACCCACCCTTTTCTCTGTGGCAGCCCCTCAAATATTGGAACACTGCCCTGGTCCTTCTCTTCACTAGACTAGCCATGCCCAGTTCTTGCAACCATTCATCAAATTCTGGGAGTTGAAGTCCACCCATCTTGAAGTTGCCACGTTTGAGAAAAAACTAATATTAACCATAATGCCCAAAACAGTCCACAACACTTCTTCAAAAGGCGACAAGAGGAAAGATCTTATGCAACCATTAAGCCCTGCTGTTTTTCAACATGGGTAAGTAAATCCCTAAGTACAGCATGTGTGTCTGCTCCAGCCAAGATACACAGGTTGAAGAAGATTAGCCTGCATGCTGACTATCCAAAAATGCCACATGGAAAAAAAAAAAAAACCCAGGGCAGGTGGTAGGCTTCTCAGCTACCATGGAAACATGTAAGCTTAACTCCTTACGATGCAGCATTTGTTACCATCCCTTTATCTGCTGTCTGTGTGTGTTTTAGGAGGTGATGAAGAAAGAACTCGCAAGAAATTTGCCGTTTATCGAATGGGATACTACAGGGAGGACTCACACACTACAAGGAAAACAGTACCAGGAAAGATAATAGAAGCTTCCGATGGAACGCGGACCAACAAGGCTACAAAAGAAGATATGAGCCTTGGGAAGAGACTGTGTTGCGTTCACATTTGTGTTTTGGGAAGTCAATGGCAGACCCCAAGAAGTTCAACTATTTGCTTTTCTGGATACAGGTAGATAGGACCCCAAAGTTTCCTTTGCTGAGCAAGGCAGTTGTTAACTGAATTTTGCCCTGTTTTGCGACCTTTCTTCCCACGGTTGTTAAGCAAATTCTGCAGTTTTTAAGTGAAAATGTGGTCATTAAGCAAATCTGGCTCCCCCCCCCAAACACACATACACTCCTTGACTTTGCAAATGAGAAGCCAGCAGGGAAGGTTACAAATGGTGATAGTATGACCCCAGGATAGTGCAACCGTCATAACTATATGCCAAGTGCCCAAATTTTGGTCATGTGACCTGGGAATGCTACAACAACCAGGCATACGTCAATTTTTTTTCAGTGCTGTTGCAACTTCAGTCACTAAACAAATGGTTATAAGTCAAGGACCAGCATAGCAAAATCCTAGGGAGGCCCCAGCAATCAAAAAAACACATCCAAACTAGGATGAAATCATAGATCCATCTAATAACCACAGTTATCTATCAAGCTACTCTACGATTGGCCAGATTTCTATGAACCAACCCATTATAATTTCTTGTGATTCTTAACTATATGGAAATTTGCATTAAGTTTCTCACAGTGCTAGATTGCTCACACGTATAATTTACCTTAACTCAAAGCATGTCCCCTATATCAGGGGTCACCAACCTTTCGGACCTCAGGGACTACTAAATTCATAATTTTAAATTCCGTGGACAACTAATATGATCTGCCTAATGACAGGCTGAGTGGATGGGGCTAGGTGGTCATGTGGCTAGGTGGGCGTGGCCAACTCAATGTCATTCACGTCGAGGGGCATCTCGCCGGTCTCTACTTGCCTCTCCCCTTCCAGTCATTCCTCTCCTGCCCACCCGGGCTCCTTAGGGCCCCAACAGGAAGCAGTAGTTAGAGATAAGCAAGCCATCACGAGAAAGAGTTGGCAAAACACCTCAGTTCAAACTGGATCTGACCGAGAAGGAGGCTCAGCAGAAGCACCTCACTGAGGACTACAAGCATAGGATTTCCAAGTAGAGGGAAGACCTGAGAAAGTGCAAGGCGAGGTACCAGCGCCTGGAAGCTCAGCAGGCTGAGATGGTCAGCCAGTTCCAAGCCATGATGCAGTCCCACTGGAACAAGGCCCTCTGGCCAGGGGTGAAATGCTCCTGGTTTGGACCGGATCGGGCGATCCGGTAGCGATCATCGCAGTTAGTTCGGTGATCTGGTAGCAATGGCGGAGCAAAGCTCCTCTCACCTGCCTGGGTGTCGTTACTTCCTGGTTTTAACCAGGAAGTAAAGTGTTTTTTACCTTCTGTGCATGCACAGAATGTTTTATGTATGTGCAGAAGGTCCGTGCGTGTCCTTCCGAACCGGTAAGGAAGGTAAGTAGATTTCATTCCTGCCTCCGGCTCTTCGCCACCAGCAGCACTTCCCTCCAGCCTTCACCCAAAGCCCTGCACCAGGAGGCTGAAGCAGCCAAGACGGAATTTCTGCCCCCCTCTGACCCACAGAAAAAGACCCCGAAGGGGGAGAATCTCTGCAGCAACACAAACATTCATTGCATATCCAGCCCCCCGTAGCTTGAGGACTCCCAATTTAGTGCAATATAAAAAATGCAAATAATTTTTCTGTGGATCACCAAAATTTTCTCGTGGACCACACCAGTTGGTGACCACTGCCCTATATGCATCCAACTTTCCCAGCCTATTCAAAGTTAATAAAGACCCTTCAGTATTACCTTAGATTTGCTGCCTTGCTCCACAAGCCAACAACAGAACATGGGCAGTCTTCCAATTCAATCTTAATTCTAATCAAGCAAAAAATTATTTTCATTAACCATGAAAAAGTTCGGCCAAAACCTCTCCTTTTCTCCTTGCCAGTTCATGCAGACAAGGAGTGAACCAACCTCCTTCCCCAATATACTTACTAATGAAGGCAAATATACGTGTCCCAGGATCATGTTGCATGATCCAATCCGGGTCGGTCACTGGGACCAGAGGTTTAATCTTCCGAGCTTTCAGACTCATGCTGGAGCTCATCCTCAGGGAATTTCACTCTCTCTCTCACCAGAATGTGGTGACTGAATCTTTGGTCCCGGCGACCAATGCAGATTGGATCCTGCAATAAACCTAACTATTGGAATCCATCATTCTTTTATAACCAAAATCATTCATAGGGGATGGTGGTTTTTCCACCTGTTTCCATTAAAATTTCCTCCATGCACCTGGAGCCATGTTGAACCTTCCACCCCACTCAGAAATCCAATGACTTCTTCTCTCACTGTCTTCTCTTTTTTCCTATCTCTCCCATAAATTAAACCCAGTGATGGAATTCAAAATTTTTTACTACCTGTTCTGTGGACATAGCTTAATGAGTGTGGTGTTGCTTGGTGGGCATGGCAGGGGAAGGATACTACAAAATCTCCATTCCCACCCCATTCCTTCGGGAAGGATATAGCAAAATCCCCATTCCCGCCCCACTCTGGGGCCAGCCAGAGGTGGTATTTGCCGGTTCTCCGAACTACTCAAAATTTCCACTACTGGTTCTCCAGAACCTGTCAGGACCTGCTGGATTTCACCCCTGATTAAACCCCATTTTTCCCTTGGTACCCCCCTCTCCACAACCTTTCGTCTTCTCCATTATCAAACTCTGCTTATTTAACTTCTGATCTTCCTTCTGTGTACTTATTCAATTTACATGCTACCCGTTTTACTGTGGAGCAACTCGGGATGGCTTACAGCATCATAAAAACAAGAATATAAAAACATTAAAATATTTTTTAAAAAAACTTCTATCCAGCTATTTGGGCAAAAAATAAAAAAAAAGAAAGAAGGAAGGAATTACTTATTATTCTGCTTTGATGTCATATGTTCCAAGCTATGCAAACTGACCAAGGAACCCAAATTGCCAAATCATTAAAGGTCACAAAGGTACCAAACTCATTTCTGGCTACCTTAACACCAGCCTCTCTTACTTACATTGAAACACCAAAATACTAAAGTTGCGACTCTCTTCATTCCGTGGCAGGAAAATTTTACACAATTGGGTTCATATGTCACATTAAGATGGGTTTTAACGATGCTTTATTGAAGAAGCCACTGCTGCTTTATTGAATAAACCCAGATTAAATCTGATTTGCCCAGCAAAAAAGCTCAAAAACCATGGTTTACCAATGCCAATGGTTCAAATCATCATATCCCATTTATTGGCACTATTGCAATGTGAATTCGGGTACAGTTGTAAACCCAAATTTTGATGGCCACTAAAATGACAAAGCTCTCAAGTCCCAGCAGCTGCATCTATTCTTTCCTACCCAATAAACAACTGTGCTCAAGTGAAGTAAGTCCCATCCAACATCTCAAACTATTGTGATGTTCTTTCTGCATTTGAAGGGGG
The DNA here is from genome assembly GCA_012654045.1 of Ptyas mucosa. NCBI lineage: Eukaryota > Metazoa > Chordata > Lepidosauria > Squamata > Colubridae > Ptyas > Ptyas mucosa. The sequence continues at coordinate 527,294 of WNWU01000029.1, read as the reverse complement.
TGGAAAGAGAAGACAAGTCAGTGGAAAAATCCTGGGGGGGGGGGGGGGTGGGGGGGGGGGGGGGGGGGGAATGAAGTCTGTCTTTGCTTACACTTCTGCTTTCAGTTTGTCCTGGCAAGCTGTACCCACACAGCATCAAATGTTGCACTTGTGCAACCCACAGCTGAAACTTTTATACGTTCCCTCAGAAAATAACTATTTTCATACATTCCACTGATTCATAATAGGATTTCTTTGGGTTTCATCTTACAAAGTTCTGTCTGATGCCACCCATCCGGCTTTCATAAGCCTCGGTTGATAGCAGTGTTTTTCTAAGTTGATAACGGTAAGATGGGTGGACTTCAGCTCCCAGAATTCCCCCAACCAGTAAGCTGGGAATTGAAGTCCATACATCTGAACATTGTCAAGTTTGAAAAAAAAAAACCAACCCAAACTTATAGCAATGGAGGACAGACTGAAGTTCTTATGTGGATGGGCTTCAACATGAGTCCAAAAGCTCAGAAGACTAAACCAACCCAGATTGGATCCTGAGGTTCTTATATCACATGGGACTTCAAGACTTTCCTTCATCCTTTCAACAGGGCTATTGAAAATCACCTGTATGACTTCCTACTATCTTCAGAAGAGAAATATACAAAAACAGAATAATCCCACCCTCCCAAAAAGAAAAGATTGAATCCTCTCCCCTCCATCATCACTATCCTGCCCATGGGGGCAACCTATTGTGCCCACCGTGGTTTATCGCTTAGTTTGTGACAACTCAGAGAATGGTAACCCAACCAATAAACCATGGCTAAGCCAACTGTAACGTGTTTCTGCTGGGAAATGAGATCTACCTGTTGCTGTTTAGTGCACTAAAGTGTCCATCTTTTCCCAATAATTTCTCCAAGGAGACCCTTCTCCTCTCTTATCTCAGGGGCTGCCACCAAGAAGAGGGAGCCAAGCTATTCTCCAAAGCACCTGAGGGCAGGACAAGAAGGTGGAAACTAATGAAGGAGAGAAGCAACCTAGAACTAAGGAGAAATTTCCTGACAATTAGAACAATTAATCAGTGGAACAACTTGCCTCCAGAAGTTGTGAATGCTCCAACACTGGAAGTTTTTAAGAAGAGATTAGATAACCATTTGTCTGAAGTGCTGTAGGGTTTCCTGCCTAAGCAGGGGGTTGGACTAGAAGACCTCCAAGGTCCCTTCCAAATAGTCTAGTCTAGTCTAGTCTACTCTACTCTACTCTACTCTTCCTCCTGTAAGTGCCTGATGAAGAGTTGTCAGCCCCACTGCTCTCTGGCTCCTTCTTCTGTCACGTCAGGGGATTAAAGCCTAATCCACACATGCAATGAAAACTACCAGTGTCCCAAAATTACAGAACAGACCGTGCCACTTCAGGCTCCGTGAGATCACATTCCCCGCCTCCCCTCCTGGAAAAACAAAAATAAACAGAGCAGGAAACAAAGTCTGATGATCTCTTTTTCTCTCTACTGTGCTAGTCATTAAAAAAAAAAGAAAGTTGCAGGGAGTTTTACCGTAAGGAAATACCCAAATATTCTGCTCAGCAAGTGACATTCTTTCCACCCCTTATATGATTACTCGCACAGACAATGCTCCACTCTTCCAGCCTCCAGATAATGGAGAGGTGTTTATTTATTATTTATTAGTTCCCTGCATACATGTTTTAAGAAGTGCCTGGCTTTTTATTTTATTTTTTACTAAGGAAACCCCCCAGAGGGATTTTGACTTCTTTTTTGGTTGTTGTTGTTTAACCCCACCTGTTGATCCCATCAAGAGTTCCCTTTGGGCAGCAATGTAACCAAACACCAGCTCCCATCTATCAACTAGTGGGTTACTACTGGGACTTTCCAACACAGTCAGTTGTCCTTCCCATGAGAAACAGGAATGACACTCCTCGCCCATAGAAGCTCTACCACAGCCTACTCAACACGACTCCGGAATCCACCTGGATTTGCACCCTGCTTCTTTCCAGAGAAAGCAGGTATGTATGTCTACTAGGGCATCAAATACCACAATGAGTAAACAGAAATCCCTCAAAGATGCTTAGCTTGAACAAGAAGAACCCAAAAGGTTCTTGTCAATTTGAGATGGCAAGGAGCAGCTATCTTGAAAGATCAATTTCTATCTCAGCCCTAAACCCATTTGAAGGTCATACTGAGCCTTTGAACTCTGGTGCTGGAGAAGACTCCTGAGAGTCCCTTGGACTGCAGGGAGATCAAACCGGTCAGTCCTAGAGGAGATCAACCCTGACTGCTCTTTAGAAGGCCAGATCCTGAAGATGAAACTCAAATACTTTGGCCACCTAATGAGAAGGAAGGACTCACTGGAGAAGAACCTAATGCTGGGAACGATGGAGGGCAAAAGAAGAAGGGGATGACAAAGAACAAGGTGGCTGGATGGAGTCACTGAAGCAGTCAGCATGAGCTTAAATGGGCTCCAGAAGATGGTAGAGGACAGGAAGGCATGGAGGAACATTGTCCATGGGGTCGCGATGGGTCGGACACGACTTCGCAACTAACAACAACATTTAAGCCGCTATTTGCCAAACTGTCTTTTGTTAACTAAAGACTAACTGCCTGGATTCACACACTATCCTAAGCTATACGTTATTGTTTGCAAAACCACACATACTGAGTTTCCATGATAAACTAAGCGAAGTTGCACACCATTGGGAGTTAAGGGCCCTGCAGAGTGTCCAAGACAGTACAGTTTGTCCTTGACTTACAACCATTTGTTGAGTGACCATTCAAAGTTACAACGGCACTGAAAAAAAGCGACTTATGGTTGTTTTTCACACTTATGACCATCGCAGCATCTCCATGGTAAAAATTTTGGACACTTGGAAAACTGATTCATATTTATGACCATTGCAGTGTCCCAGAGTCATGTGCGACCTTCTGATAAGCAAAGTCAATGGGGAAGCAAGATTCACTTAACAACTACGTAACTATCTTAAGAACTGCAGTGAATCGCTTAACAACAGTGGCATGAAAGGTGGGCAAAACTCATTTAACCAATGTCTCACTTAGCAATGGAAATTTGGGGCTCAATTATGGTCTTAAGCGGAAGACTACCTGTACTGTCCCCAGGACAGGCAGGCCCAAGGCAAGGATCCCACGTGACTTGGAAATGTTCTGCTGAATTTTAACAAGTATCAGTTAATTAAAAAATAAACCTGAGACTGTACCCAGGTGAGGACACACTGTCTGTGTAACCTATGCATTAACCCAATGCTAAGGAAATCACATTTGGGCTTGGTGCTGTGTGCAAACCAGATGCTGTTTTTTCAGTCCACCCAATCTGTCACCTGAGGATACCACCACTGGTTTTGTATATGATCCAGGAGAGCAAATATACTCTTCATTGTTCCCATAACCAGGACCCAGTTTCCAGACACACTATTGTACAAATATTATGGAAGGAGGTGTAGTTTGCAAAGATAGAGAAATACAATGAGGGATAATTAATATAATGAATGTTGGTGTAAGCCAGATTTCCTTCACTTTTGCCTTCTCCTGCCTCTAATTTTTCTTGTTACCATTTCTTTCTCTTTTCCATAACAGTTTGCCACAAAAGGGAATAGTGTGATAGGTATAAAGGTAAAGGTTCCCCTCGCACATATGTGCTGGTCATTCCTGACTCTAGGGGGCAGTACTCATCTCCGTTTCAAAGCCAAAGAGCCAGCACTATCTGAAGACGACTCCGTGGTCATGTGACCAGCATGACTAAATGCCAAAGGCAACTGGGGCGCTGTTACCTTCCCACCAAAGGTGGTCCCTATTTTTCTACTTGCATTTTTTACGGGCTTTTGAACTGCTAGGTTGGCAGAAGCTGGGACAAGTCACGGGAGCTCACCCCGTTATGCGGCACTAGGGATTCGAACCGCTGAACTGCCGACCTTTTGATCGACAAGCTCAGCATCTTAGCCACAGAGCCACCATGTCCCTTTTGTGATAGGTATGCATATCTATTAATGTTTTAGTCTGGGAAAAATTTCTGCCACAAATAATATTCAAGAGATTGTAACTGTACAGATAGTCCTTGACTTACAACATTTTGTTCAGTGACGTTACAAGTTACGACAACAGAAAAAAAGTGACTTATGACCGGTTTTTACATTTATGACCATTGCAACATCCCTATGGTCACGTAATCAAGATTCAGATAGCAATAGGAATAGCACTTAGAATTATATACCACTTCACAGTGCTTTTACAGCCCTCTCTAAGCAGTTTACAGAGTCAGCCTATTGCCCCCAACAATCTGGGTCCTCATTTTACCCACCTTGGAAGGATGGAAGGCTGAGTCAACCTTGAGCCTGGTGAGATCTGAATTGCCAAATTTCAGGCAGTCGGCAGTCAGCAGAAGTAGCCTGCAGTACTGCACTCTAACCACTGCGCCACCATGGCTCCCAGATGCTTGACAATTGACTCATATTTATGATGGTTGGAATGGCGGTTGGGGTCATGTGATCATCCTTTGCAACTTTCCAAAAGCAAAGTCAATGGAGGAGCCAGATTCACTTAACAGCTGCAGCAAGAAATGTTGTTAAATGAGGCAAAACTCCCATAACAACTGTCTCACTTAGCAACAGAAATTCCCTGAACATGCAAAACGGAATGCTACCACAAATGACAGCAATGGAATTGGCCCCACATCATCAACCTGATTACACCAGAGACTGCCTCCAAAACAAGTGATCTTACAAAGGAAACAAGAAAATTTTTGTACAACTCAAGGAATACCTCCATTTCTAGGATTTAAGAGTGATTTACTGCTGCTGAGTAGAGCACGGTTCCCCTACAGTCCAAATTCTTGAGCAAACTAATTTGATCCTCCCCATCAAGAGTTAAATGCCAACACATTCCACACTCCCTTGTTCCAGGCAAGGTGATAGCTGATTACAGCAGAGAAGTATGGAGAGGGAGAACTAGGTATAAGTCAGGGAATTTAAAAATACTCAAGAAGTTTACAACCAAAAGCACTAAATGGTTGAAATGGCTGACTACATGATTGCGCCAGGATAAAGGTCTAATTCGGAAGACCTCATACGGATTTTCTTCTTGTTAGAAGTTATAGTGCATTATTGTTCCGGTGCCTTCAGCTGCATTGGGACTTTAATTCCCATAATTCTCAATCAGCCTGATCATTAACTGGGGATTAAAGGAGCAGCTAAAAAGCAAGTTACCTGCAAATTTTGAAGACAAACCACAGTGTGCCCCATCTGCTGGGAATTGTGACAGTTCTACACCAAGCAACTGGAGGACACCAAGGTGGAAATCTGGAAAGGTGACATGAACTGTGGCCAGTCCCCACTCAAACTCACTAAACTGAACATCGTTAATAGTATTGTTAACATTTCCCTAAAACATGTTGCAGTTTTAGTCAACTTTGCAAATGTTGTTTTTCTTCTTGAATTTTGTTTAAGGTACCCTGAAAATTGAAAACATCTAACTGAAAAGGCAGAAGAATAGAGATCATCACGTAGACACAAAAATCACCAAGTAAGAACAGAATATTTAAAGAGCAAAAAAAACCCCACCCATTAAAGAGCTCCAGAGAATAACAACAACAAAGTCCAGTATTCCAGGACACCATGAATGACTTCACAAGCCTATTCAGACACTGTTCAACTCTCATCATGCTAAACCATAACACAATCTTCCTAAATCTGACGCAGCATGTTGCACTGTCCTAAGCAATCGGGTTTACTCAACAAACCACAATTAAACTAATCATAACTCATAACTGCAACCCTTGAACCCAGGGGCACAAAATGCTTTCTCAGAAGGCGCAGTAGAGATCTAATTCCTGTTGTCTGGCTGATAAGTCATCCAAATCTTTCAACAGCCCTTTTCTACCAACAGGTTCTGACCATTTCTGTTGGAAACATCTTTGTAATTTCACATTAACTACACAGTAACATCAGCACAAGGAAGGAAAACAAAGGAATACAGAGAAGCAAACAGATGTGGCTATTTTGAGGGGGAAGGGGATTGCCTCTTGTGAAGATAAATCCTGGTCCACATGATAATTAATCATACTGGACTTACTTCTACAATGCAGTACCACCCATTCCTCTAAGAAGCCAGTACAGATTAGTCCTCGACTAACGATCATTTGTTCAGCAAATGTTCGAAATTAAAAGTGGCACTGAAAAAGGTGGTTTATGACTAGTCCTTGCACTTATGACCAACAAAGCATTCCCACGGTCACATGATCAAACTTAGGGTGTTTGGGCAATCAGAATGTATTTGGAATGTGTCCAAGGAAACAAAACAGCTCTTCGGCTAGTATTGAACTCTCTGCTATGAAACTTGCAACTCTGTAAATACAGATTATGCAAAATAACCAAGACCTCAAATAAGGACATCTCCAAATCCAGGAATATGCAAGGCATATAAAGATATCAGGAAAGTTAACCACCTCTTCTGGTCATCCCAATTTGGACCTGTGAAACCCATGACCAAGTCCAACCCCGATCCTTCTGAACCACCCAGAAGGCTTTCACAAGCCTTCATCAATGCACGCAACTTTCAGAAAACATTCAGTTTAACAATTCTATTTAACTTCAGCATTTTACTTATTGCGCCATGAAGAACTTGAAAATAATTGTAAATCTTTTCTTTCGCCAACTCTGTCACCCCCATTACCTGGTTATCAATACCCTGTTTCCTCCAAAATAAGACATCCCCTGATAATAAGTCCAATCGGGCTTTTGAGCGCATGGCAATAAGGCCAAGCGCTTATTTCCAGGGTTCAAAAAAATATAAGACAGGGTCTTATTTTTGGGGAAACACGGTACATCATACCAGGATTCACATTCAAGGAACAATCCCCAGGATTGGGGGGACGGAAGAGAAGAGCACTGTGATACGAGGATCCTTAAATCCAAAATAACAATCCAGACTGCAACCCTATTATATAAAAGTTTTTTTAAAAAAGTATCTAAATTGTAGACCAGTGTCTCTCAACCTTGGCATTTTTAAGAAATATGGACTTCAACCCCCCAAATTCCCCAGAGAGCATGGCTGGCCGGAGAATTCTGGGAGTTGAAGTCTACACCTCTTTAAAATCGCTAAGGTTGACAAACTCTGTTGTAGATCATGTGTCTCTGAAAGAGTGTGTAGCTGTGTAGCTTCATCAGGGCTGGTAGTTTCAGAGACATGCTTTCACAAGAATGACCAAATCCAGAATTCCTTGCATACAGAATGGGGGGGGGGGGGGGGGTTGGTAGGAGGGAAAAAACACCACAAATAATAATCAGGGATACTGATCTCATCAACAATAGAGCCAGTTGTTTTTGAGATGTGCAGGGCCAAAACATAAGGACAAGAGTCTAAGGCAGCTACACAAACAGACCCACAAATGCTGCCTTATCTGGCTTTAAGTCTGCATGAGACCACACAGGCAGGATGGTATTATGCATGCAGAAAGAGGTTTGTATTTATTACAAAAATACACCCATAGTTGTACTTGGGCCATATATTTATATTACACTTCTGCTTACTTTTCTCAGCCAAAGTTGAACAGCTACCTCAAGCCATCCACACAGTGAAAAACGAACAACTAGAAACCTAGGTCAAGCCAACGATGCCTTAATCCTGTGTGAGGGTCCCTTGTCCAAAGCTCATCAAAATCACACAGAACTTTCCCACCAAATCCTGGCCCATCCTGGTTAATAAGTGTCTGTGTGGACACATCTCCCCCCCCCCCATAGCCAAATTATTTTTGAGCTGGTTCTGCTCTTGCACCAGACATCGGCACTACCCCCAACAGGTTTGCCCACAGTTAGACTCACTCCTTACTAGTGTTCCATTTCAATCTCCCTAGACTCCTGGGATGTGCAACAGGTTACGACGAGTGAGCCTCGGAACGGCTCTGCTCCAGAGTCAGGTTGCCAGCTTCTGCCTTGCTTTTAATAGTCAAGATGCCTCCAGCCATGCTGACACAGTCACAGTTGCCCTCGAAGTTAATGACATGCAGCCTACGTGTCATTTGACCGAGCAACAGGTGACTGTGTGCTGAAGTTTAGAGAATTGCAACTCAATGTTCCACAGGAAGGAGCAAACCCCAGTGGGTTTACTCATCACCAGCTGGAAGACAGGCCAGAAGTGTTTTTAGAATAAAATTCCCAAGACATTTGGCACTTCTCAACCCCACTCCCCAGCCTTTCTACATTCCTTCTAAAGCATGCAGGCAAGGCAACCCGACCTATTCGTCCTAGCGCACACAGAGAGATTGGGCTTCTGGTGAGACTGCAGGACCAGCAAACCCCACCTCCCACCTCCCCCCTGCAAAGCAACTCCGCTTGGCCTCCTTGTTCCTTGACCCCCCCCCCCCCCACACCCCCAGATCTGAACCTTCCTCTGGGCTCCAAGGTGGCAGCACTAGAGAGTCTCTGTTTTTACTTGGCTGATGTGCACTATTAATAGATGCTTACCATTCTCTCCCAGATCTTTCCTCAGCAGAAATAAACCACTCCCAGGTCCCCAAAGCCTCCCTCCGAGGCAGGAAGGGCGAGGACTCCAGCCAGACAGGCCCCTCCAGGCTGCCCATAACCTTCTCTACGTTTCCATCTGCTCGCTTGCATCTGCCAGACACAAGTTTCCAAATGTTCCTTGTGTCCTTGCTTCAGCCTGCCTGCCTGCCTGCCCTCCTCCCCTCCCCAACTCCAACAGGGCTCCTTAAGCTGCAATCAGCAGCCACCACTAGGAAATCCTGCCACAGTTTTGGGGGGGGGGGGGCGCTGCCTGCTCTCACCAACTCCTGCAGTGTATAAATGGCTGGCCTGCCCACTGGCATTAGGCTGGGCAAGAGCATTCTGTCCTAGGGCGCACCACTGTTGAAAGGAGAAAAACTGTTTTTGGACACCAGGAAGCCTGGTGATTAAAAAAAAACAAACCATTTTGAGGAACAGCCTGGCAGACAAGCAACAGGGGGCACCTAAGACGGGAACCTGACCTAAACCTTTCGCTTCCTTCAGCCTGCCCAGGTGCAAACACACAGCCCAATGCACTTCAAAAGCTGCCTGATATGCTAGTTCAGTCTCGCCCAGCATTCTGTCTGATAGGAGCTGCTATCTGAGATCCTTGTAATGGGAGATGCCCAGCACCGAACTAGGGCCCTTCTTCACGGAAAGCATGTGCTCTGCCAAGAGTTATAGCCCCTCCCCACCCCCCAGGAGATGTTTCTGGGCATACACTGTAAGGAGAGACGCTAGGACTCATTAAAGCAAACTGCATATCGATATTAAACCCAAACATCAGATTCCTTTTACACACACACACACACAAATCCTTGAGAATCTAGCTCTTACCTTCTGGTTCCCATCTCCTGAAAAGAATGCACTATGGTCCATTCACAAGCCCAGCCAAAGGAGAGTTTCCAAGATTCAGGAGCCAAGCATTCTTGCTTGCTCTCTCCCTCCCTCCCTCTCTCTCTCTCTCTCTCCACTTTACCCAAACTTTTCCTGCGCAAAAGTGTGTCAACAGATCTTGACAAAGAAAAAGCTCAGAGGTTTAAGGCAAGTAGCACCCAGAGCAGCTCCTCAGCCAAAGTGTTCCTGCTAATTTATTCCTTGTATGAGTCTGTAACGTTTTGATTCCTCTTCCTCTTATCAGGCTTGTCAAACCAGATACGATCAGGAGCCAGAGGGGGTTTGGGGCCAGGGGGAGAGACATCCCAAGAAAGAGTATTGGAGAGTGTTGTTTTTTTTTTTAATGCATCTAAGCATTTCAAAAAGGGGCTCCATGAGAGGAACAGCACAAGAGACACCTTGTGCCATCGCTAAGATGGGAACAATCAATGTTGCCACTCAATGCCTGCTTCCCTAGGTCAGATAAGACCAGAGTGTAAACATGTCCAATAAGATATCTTTAAAAAGGAGGGGAAGCTTCTTTAAGGCCAGAATCTGGAAAACATTGCTTGGCAGGAATAAAAAAAGTCACCTGTGCTTCCCTCTCTTCTATACATAAACTGCCCTGCAAGGTGATCATCCCTCCTACAATTTAAAGCATTGCACCTTGTTTTTGGGGGGAGAACCAACCAAAAGGTGCGCAGAAGGGGACTGACTTAGGCTGCCACCTGGAGCATCCTGACTAGTAAGTAAGGCCCACTGGAAACATGATGAAGCTTGTCCTTGGGTAACCAAACCCAATTTCCTCACTCGCCAAGGGACTTTTAGACACACGGTTTGTCTGAAAGGCATGGGGGGGGGGTTTGGAAACGACACTCTGGTGCTACCCTCCACTGGTTTTCATCTACCCACAAAACTCCCAGCTACCCACCTTCTAAGGGATAAAAGCCGGCTGGCTAGTGTCACTCAACACTTTTTCCACAAAGGGAGGGGGGAGAGAGAGAGAGAGAGAGAGATGAAAGACATAAAAATCCCCGGGGTGTCTCCTCTTGCCACCTCTCTTCATTGGCCTGGGGGGGGGGACGACTGTCATGCCATAGGCTCAAACCTCCCTCCCCACACACACATACCTCCCATCCTTCAGCTTGCCAACAGACAGACGCCCCCTCCTCTTCCCAGGACCACAGACCTGTTTTGCAAGCTCCGCTGCTGCTCGCTGCTGCTCGCTCCCTCCGCCGCCCCCCCCCCCCCCCCCT